>JAGXCT010036010.1:81218-140321 GCA_022495035.1 Philopotamus ludificatus | reverse complement strand
TATATTTTTTTAAAATTCGTATTTTTTTTCATCCAGAGTGGTAAAGGTTAAAGCAAAAAATGCGTTAACTGAAGCTTTTACCTTCTCTATTGCATCAAGATTTTTACCATTTCCTTATTTTGCTGTGATCTAAATGAATAATAATAAGAAAGAGCAATATCTGGGTAATATGTTGGATGCTTGACAACATCCCAATTCAATTCGTTACGCTCATGTTGGGTCATTAAGAGACACTACCTGTTTTCTGTTTACTAACTTTGGTCTATCTTGTTAATCTAGCAGCGTCGATTTGGGACACCAAGTTTTTGATTTTTGTCAAATAAACTTCTAATATAAATCATATATTTTATACGACTTTTTAGATTTGTCTAAAAAAGTCGTATAAAAAACAACAACAATATTCGCCGCTGGTGCCACGCGCGCGATGTTTTTTTTCGCTTGCATCCGGTACGATGCGCCGAGTGCGAGTGTGGACTACCGGTGGCGTATCATTGCCGGTTGCGCTTGTCATTTGCGAATCATATTGATCAGTTAAAGAATCCAAAATATCGACCATATCATGAATAACTATTCTTAGAATAATCCTTTTTTTTTAAAAAAGTAAATATCTTGATGAAGAACTCATCAATACCTTGACTTGAAACATTGCTATTTTCGATTATAAATAGACCCCCTTCGGACGACGCGATTTTTTTCGATCTGCCGTGACGTTAGTTATTAACAATATCGTTCGCTAAATTTTTTATTTACGTTTATAAGGGTTTAAAACAAAAAATACCCTTGTAATCCAACCGAACACAATTTTTTGGATTTTGGTCTCAAAAGTTGTTAATGGGGCTTGTCTAGGTATACCCTTATATCTTTTCTATGGTATGTTAGGGGGGCGCGACAGTAGTACCAAAAAGGTAACCCGTCGCTGCCTCCAATTGTTAAGGCACCCGAGCTCGTGTATCAAAAGGTACACGACCGCTGGCGCCAAAACGTTCGATCGTTCGGTAGTTGACGATCGCTCTTCGAAGATCGAGATCAAAGTGAAACACGCTTTGTTTTGCTGATGATGTTCATTGAAAATTGCAGGTGTCGTCAGTTCGATGATAGGTGTGACGAAAGGAGCCCAGAGACGTATCTCCGGTACGAGATTATGATAAAGATCCCAGAGACGTATCTCTGGTACGAGATGATGATGAAGATCCCGGAGACGTATCTCCGTACGAGAGAAATCACGGAGATGTGACTGCCATGACGGCGTGAGCGAATGTGTATCTGATGGCTCCAAAACGGGACATATTTATACCCGGTCCTGTGAGTCACGTGACTATGATGTCACCGACTTTTGGCGGGAACCGTTTCCCGCGTAAAATGTGTTCCAATACACACTTTACGTAAGAAGGATAGGGGGGCACTCGAAAATATCGAGAGCCCAGAAATGATACGGACGGACTTTGCCGATTTAAAACATCGTCATCAAACTTGAAAAATCCAAATCGGAGTTTTGAAAACCATATTTGTATCTATCGGACTTCGAGGGAATCTTCTCCATATATTTTGCAAATATTTTTGGTTGTCACATTCGCAGTGTTACCTTTACAGAATTTATACAGTACTTTTGAGACCGACATTTTGAAAAAAATATAAAGACTCTCTACTGTGCGTTGTCTAAACTAATACTGTATATAAAGTAGATAGGAATCAGCCTGTATATAAAAGGACAATTTTAATTCAGATGTTATTCATCAGTTCCAAGAAAAAAATGCTAACTTAAAACTAAACTTTATACATATATATTAATAGATTTAAAGGAATTTATTACTCTGAATTTGTGTTTTTTTTAACTCGAGCTTGGATTAAATAATTGAATTTAATTAAAAGAATATTTTTGTGAAAGTGCCTTTATGTTGGATTAAATTAAAAGTGAGATTTTCTTATCTCATCTAATCAATTAATTGTCAAACTGTCAGGTTCAACTGACTTGCGTATCTTATATGAGACAGAATCCGGGAATTAAATTAAAAAAGGGCAAAAAGCAATTACAATAAATCCCATTATGAGCCAAAATAAAATTGGGAATTGCATTTCATTCACAGATGAGTTGCGAAATCAGTGCGATGCGAGCATTGTACCGCAATATGTCATCTCTGCTCCATACAAAACCCGAAAATAAAAATATAATCTGATAAATCATCGAGCATACAATCGCATATATATACGCGCAAAATCGGACACGTGCAATTATCCATGGCAAAATCGAAATTTACGACCGTAGTCGTATACGCCCGCCACACCCCAGGTGTCGCAAATTGCAAAGACAGGTGTTCCGTATCCGGCAGCCGCGTAATGATCGTCATAACCGATATGCCTCGCTTTGTGAAAACGGAATAATACAAATCGGTTTACCAATAAAAAAGCATTATTACCGCATTTTCTTTGCCAATATGCAATAAAATTGAATGATTGATGATAATGGCGGGAAAAACGGGCACAACGATCATATCATATTCTGCGCGCAAGGGCCTCGGCCAAACAACAACACAATAAAAAACAATATCGCTCCTTTTTTTCGCCGGGGAAATTCGGAAAATCCGCGAGTGTGTATGCGTGTGTCGCTGAGCCGATATATCTGGAAAATGGAATTTATTTTATTGCGTGTAATACAGCGTGTCGTACCAGACATGGGACAAACGAATAAATTTCTGGGCCGTTCTGTTCAATTAACCCCGATATCGTGTTATCGTATTTGTTACGATTGATTTGATAAGATACCTGAAAATTGTATAGTCATCGTCTTGGTCCATTTTTATCATTTTTTTTTTATTATTCTATACACTCTTACGCATATATTGAATGTATAAGATGAATAAGAAACGGTGTAAAATGATTATCCTGATAAAAAACTAATGGTCATTTCTGACCATTAGTTGTGTTCCAATCTTTATTTCTCCAATACAAATTTTGTATTTTATTCAATCAATTGACATATGAAAAGCGTTATTTAAGTGACTTTTTTTACAAACGTGGATTAAGATAAAATAATAAGAAAGAAGACAAATAAAAGATAAAAAAATTAATGATGTACAAATATGGTCGAAAAAAAATTTCGACACATTTTAATAATGTTGAACTCTTCAAAAACTGCTTACGTGGTTTAAATAATTTAAGAGTGGTGATTTTAATTTCAAAAACAACCCTTGAAGTAAAAAAGTAGCGAGGGTGGATGAAAACGTATTACAGAAATCAAATAAATTATATTACTGACTCTATGATAATTATCTGACAAGCTTAGATACTAAAATCTTGCATGCAAAAACATCTGAAAAACCGAAAAAGAAACAAACACGCCATTTTGTGACCAGAAACAAAAGTTATCAAAACCTACCTCTGATGATGATGATTTCGTATGGCTTTTACTTTGCCATTCTTAGCGTGCTCGTCGTTTGTTGGAGTTTCCTCCGCCATTTCGGAGCACACCGAGAACAACATTAGTTGGCTACGTAATCCAGGTGCAGGTTGACCCACTAGCTTTACGGAGGGTAAGGCCCCTCTTTGGGCCGGCTATTGCACGCCTTAGCGATAGTCTAAAACAGCCATCCGGTGCGGCATTGCTTCCATCCGAACGAGTTTCCTCGTTGCCGCTACGGCCTGGGAACTGGAGGACGGAGCGAGTTTGTAGGAAGCGGTAATGGGATAGGAAACGGCTCTGAAAGAACTATCCCGGCATTTGCCTTTTGATGGCTAGGGAGCCGGGTCAACCTAGCCCGGGATAGTCGCATCTCTAAACCAATTACTGGTGAAAGAGATACACAGAATTGTTTCTAGATACCTCTACGTGGTTATTCAAAGCATGCGTTTCTACATACCTTGACGTGATTAATTCTAAGCATGCTTTAAGTCCTAAGCGGTTATTAGTTAGTCAACAGGTTAGGGTAATCCTTCCCAGGGCACACCGGCCCTGCGGTGAGGAACCCGCCAGGGACCAGACGATGATACCCATGCTTTGTTCCGTCGTCAATCTGGAGAGGTAATCTGATTTTGAAGAAATTAGCCCTTCTACGTTGATCTGGCAAATTCTTGTTGAGGGGCTTAACGGTAGAGCCATGGCCAAGCAGGTCGGGGGGTAGAAATGAGTCAGGTAAATAGTGCAGCAGGGTGAAACAAAATGAGAATACTTAAAATAAGAAGTTAGAAGAACTAAAGTATTTCCTTATGATATAACTATTAGGACTGAAGCATTCTGTGTTCGAGTAAAATAATTGAATTTAATTTAATTGTAACACGACAACACTCGTCACTATAAATCGAAGGTGATGAAAATAAAAGAGCTAAAACGAAAAATTATTCTTTTGCCTCCTCTTGTTTATCATTTATTATCATTTGGGTTTATAATCACTTGTGATTCGTTATAAGCAGATAACCAGAAAAGCGGAAAACGAATACCAGGACAAACCCCGCTCCTTCTTGCCTGGACGTAATCGGGAAGGTAAAATCCCATACCAACATTGGTAGAAGGTACACGTCCGATGCCAATAATGGCCAATAAGGTTCAGGTCCTCACGGTATGGAAACAAAAGAGAATCCCTTACATTACGTGTGAGACCCAGGTTTTTTTGGCCTCGACTACCATTCGAGAGTCTGGTACGGTTAAGTATTACGTTCAGCGAGTGATTGTCTCGTGGCTGGCAAATGATGATCATTTTCAGTTAAGAAAGGCTTCAAGGGGTTTGTTATAAAATCAATCGTCACCTTGATGTTTTTGAATGCCGTCGCTTCATAGAATGCGCTAAAATTTATTTATGACGAACCAATCAGCGTCAATGCCTTACTCTTTTTTAACCTCTTTTTTAGCATTTCCAGAATTCTCTCGCCGTCGTCCCAGAGACTCGTTCTTGGGGATTTTCTCTTCATCGCTCGTATTAAGAAGAATTTCTTCTCTAGGATCTCTTATATTATTTACTAAATGATTAACTATTAAATAAAACTACTAAAATATTGTACTAAAGGAATCTTTGGAATCATCTTATATTTGTCTTGTACCAGAGATTTGTCTCTGGGATCATTTTATATCATAATTCCAACTACGAACTAACAAAAAAAATATCCCTAAAAACACCCTATCTCCGATAAGCGATCGTCAACTAGCTGACGGTCGTACATTATTGGTGGGAGCGGTGGGATACCATTTTTTAACCGATACTATCGTCGCGCCCCTTAACAGGTATTTGGCAATCCAATGATTCTGTCTACCGAAAGGAAATATATTGTATTAATGTCATAAAAAATAAATACATTTTTCGATCTAGTTCTTTAATATTATTTAACTGCGAAATTTGTTAAACAATTTATCTTTCAGTATTACCAAAACGCCGTCCCTTAGTGTTGTTTTATTTTTATTTTCGGGAATAGCAGACTCTCGATTGTCAGGGTTTTACAGTGGCATAAGGACTCCTTTTTTACGTCCCTACCGCAGTGACCCAGCCCATCTTGGTATGTGGTATTTTATAACTATTTCTACTTTGTCCATTGCTGGCATTGAACGTTTATCTTCAGGAAAAATATCTTATCTTAACAACTAAAATTTAAAAAATTGCGATTAAAATATTTACAATCGTATTTCATCGCCATGCGTCTATTGCATTGTTTAATTTACGGATAGAATCTTTTAACAACGAGATAACATAAACTGAGTATATACAGATTTTTAATAATTTAATAAATATAATATAACAAAAATAAACATGATCATTATTTAATTAATTATACGCTATCTAGCCTCATCTTGAATTCACACCTTTAATCTAATCTGCGAGATATTAATAATATATAATAATACATATGTACAACAAAATCATGAAAATATTTCATTATAACAAACCTTTGTTATAAATTCATTCAGCTTTTTAGGTTGATCAATTTTTACGTGTATTTTATCAATATCACTGGTGCTTAAGAGCATTTTAATTTTAATTGACCGGATTAGACATTAAAATTAAAAATGTTTTACCTCTCCGTTTGACTTATCTCGAAAATCAGCTCGACATCCTTCTTCAATTATGTTGAGCATTTTTTTTTATAGTTTTCGTTATTAAAAACAGATTGTCACTGTTTTTCTCTGAAAATCATTTTTTCTATGTTTACGCAATTGATCAACTGGCTTCTTTTTTGCAAATGAATATAATACAATAATTAACTATTGATATATTCTATCCAAATGTTCAAACTAATATAATTTCTGTCATTAATAATCTAAATTTTAGTAAAAATTATATATATTTTTGAAATATAGATATTTTGCTTTGTTCCATATTTTTTTTATAGAAAGTAGAGCAAAATACAAATATGGCGGTTCTTTTTTTCTATGCGATTGTATCATGGCATGCTATCAAGCGCAGCTGGTATATCTCTCAAATATTCATAGAAAAAAGCAATACAGAAAAATCAAACGAATTTTCCACATTTTCTTTCCACAAAAGCATATTTTTTCCTGAGAAATAATTTGCCTAATACCATAATCTTCTCCAAAGTACATACATATTTAACCATCCGCAGCAAAGTAAGTAGCTGAGCACAAAGTGTACCGAGCAAACAGCGGAGCTGTCGCCGGGGTCAACATGTGACTACAGCTAATTGTGATTAACGATAGCTCCGGAGAGAGTACGTTAATCTTGCTCGGGTCCTGTGACATATTTTGTCTCTGGAGTTTCTGGGACACCGTGCATCTGTTATTTCTTAAAAATCACGTATGCACACATCGGAGAATGAAAAAATGGGATAAAAAAAACAATTGATTTTTAGCGAAATATTTATTTATTTAAATTAGGAATTAACCTAGGGTGACATATCCGAATTTCTCAGCCTCATCCATCATTCCAATCAATGAATCCATGACTTCTATGCTGTTGGGAATGATTTGATTAGCCGGCAACAAGAAGCCGAATGCGCCAGTGTCTCTCAGCTCATAAGCGACGACGACCGGTGTCTGGAACTCTTGTTTTACCCAATCTATAGTACCGCCACTAGCTGGATCTATAAAAAAAATATTCAATTAAAATGAATTTTGATTTATCTTAATTATTATTTGTTATCGTTCATAGTTACAGATAATTTCCGCGATGTTTCCGACTCTGTATCTTGTTCCATACTTGACGGCAAGTGCTTCAACTGTTTTGGCACCGATTTGCATCTAAAATAAAATATAATTATTGAAGATTGCGTGATAAATCATTACATATATAAATGATTGTTTATTGTTTTATTTAACATTCGATCAATGATATCAGATCAATATAAAATTAAATATCTGTTTACCATTTCATTGTAGTTATCGAGTGGTTGAGTCGTATGTCCATATGGAAGCAGTAACAGTTGAGAGTAAGAATGGAATGATATGTATACAGCCATCGTTGATGCCATTGATGATATGTATTCGGAGAGTGTTGAAGTCTCAATTTCAGAGAAAGGTGTCGGTCCTGCGAATGTGTCTGAGCATGGATCGCTGCTGCTTCCTTGTTCTATAATTTAAATAAATCATTTATTATTTAAATATGAAATATTGTCGATAAATTGTGACACTTACCCATCCAATGAGCATCCCAATTCCTGTTGGGATCAGCTCCGAAACATAGACCATGTGGAGCTCTTGTCTTACGCCACATTCGATTCTAAAATATATAAAATATAATGTAAATAAATGTAAATATGTTATAAAAGATATTTTATAAAATTGTATTATATTACGTACGTTGGTGTGAGTGAAAGTGAATCCATCGGGATTAACCACGGGGAAAATGTGCCATTCGAAGCTCTCTGCCATCCTTCTGAATGCTGGATCAGTGCTGGTCAAGATTTCGTTGATCAAATATGTGATGGTAGCTGGTGATACCCATTCCCGAGCGTGGATACCTCCTTCGATAAAAACGGCTTTTTTGCCTTCTCCAAAACTGATCTTAATTCCTTTGAGATCACGATTTTCAAAGGATCTTCCTCCGATAACGATTGACGCTTTGTCTGCATTTGCAGCTGCGACGTCATCTAACCAGGCATTAATCTCATTTAAATTATAATATTGGGTCCACGTTATACGATTGCTCCCTGCTGCATATGATCCGATCTTCTCATCATCGATTAATCTATTCATAATTTAATAATTAATATTTTTTTTAATTAAATTTTAATTTTATCGCATCTACTTACGTTTGTACATTGTCTATGTATACACTGGGTTGCATTCCGTTCTTCAGCAGCAGTTTTAAAAACATATGTTGATCTTCGGGCTTGACCATGACGTCTACTGGCAGACCGACGTTGTTGATTTCGGACCAGAAGTCCAAATCTTGACTCTTCTGCAGGTTTGCCATCAGATTCTTTTGATCTTCGGTATTGGCGTAAACACGGTACACTTTGTATCCGTCGAATCTCTCCATGGCACCAAACACGCCGCAGATGGCGATCAAAAATATTAATAAAACCTTCATTGTGGTTTTATTATTGGTCCGAATTATTTTAGAACACAATCGCAACGGCGATCCTCCTCACAATGCCAGTTTTCATTGAAAATCTCTAGTTTTATGCGAATAGGTTTCGAAATATCAACTGATAACGATATGTAATTTGTAATTTATATGATAAGAGAACTTATATATTTTTTTATAATAATTTAACAATTCATCTTAAATTGCAATAAATAAATTATTCAATATTAAATTATTTTTTTTATATTAAAACAAATCGCAATTATTCAGAAGATCGCTAATTTTATACATATGAGTTACGTAATGTCAGCTAATGATGATATATTGTTGTATGATAAAATAACTATTGATATTTTTATGACGACAGCGTAATAACTTATCGTTTAATGCTTTATTTAAATAATATTAGTTTCGTCATTAGCGTATCTATTTGAAAATATATTTAATTATTTGTATTATATGAAAATATACTTGAGATCCGATGTGTATGTAAATCTATTCCATTTAACAAAATGAGATTCATCAGCAGTCAGTTACCGCGTCAATTTGAAACGGAGCATTATGACATTTCGCATTCATCGAGAATCTTTCAGACGATTTTCAATAGAAAATAGAAAGGTATGAGGCGAATGAAAATGATGAAAATGTATTACGAGACAAGATTTGGCTTTCACACAGACACACACACAGCTTCAGAATGAATACAGAACAACAATAAAAAAAACTGTGAAAATGTGAAGAGTTTAGATTTTCATTTTTCCATTTCCCATCCACGAAACAAAGTGAGAGATGCAATAAGCTTTTGACGCGACGAAGCACAAAGATTGTTTCTCTGCGTTGTTTCTTTTGACGTAGAAAAATATTGGATTTCCACGTTCAAAGTGAGTTCATATTTTTGCCTGAACTTTAACGAGCCCTCGATGGCTTACCGAAGGGCGATTAGAAAATATTCAGGGATCCAGTGTCATCGCAGATATCATCTTTCAAAAAATCCCTTAATAATAAACAAGATTTCCATTGTGATATTTTATTAATTATGTATATATTACATTTTATTCATTATCTAATGGAAAATAACCCAGATTTGATCCTTCTTCGAACATTGCTATTAATGCATCTATAACTTCTTCGCAATTAGGTATGATTTGTTCTGGAGGCAATACGAATCCGTGTTGTCCTACATCTCTCAGCTCGATCAAATAAGTTATCGGTACGCCGAAATTGCTTTTGACCCAATCTATGCTATTACCACTGGCTTTATCTAGAAAACAAATACTTATCTCATTTCAAAATGCTCTTTAATTAAATTAAAATCATACAATACTTACAAAGAATTTCTGCAAATACTCCGACTTCGTATTTAGTGCCGTGTTGCATTTCAAATGCTTCGACGGCTTTTAATCCGATAGCGTACTGAAAAAAAAGCATTTTTAAATAATGTTAAATTATTATAAATAGTAGAAAAAAAATACGGTAAAATTTCAAGATCAATTCAAAATAAAAAGATTCAATAATAGGATTTAAAGTTCACTGATATGCCAGATCATAAAACTTTCACCTTCAAGATACACAAACAAGTGTATTTAAAAGCCAAAAGAAGTTTTACAGGATTACATTATGTGTCATCATTTGTGGACATTCTACTATCCCATTCAGATAAGCTAGAAACTAACAGAAAAAGGTTCAGACACACGACTAGAAATTACTAAAACGTTAGTTTTTTTGAAGTAATAGGATCTTAAAGTTGTAGAAAAAATAATCCTAATGAAAATTAAATCAAATAGAAATTATTTTTTTTCGTTTCAAACCGTATTAGTAAACAGAAATTATTGAAATTAAGTATAATCCGCATTTTCAATTATTATTACCGCAAAAACCTGATAATAAAGATCTTAAAAAATGTAAGGTATCTATTTTTAATGCGATCCATTGTACTGCTAAGGCTTAGAAAATATTACGGAGCATAATACACAGATGGCTAGGAAATAATTTCTGATAAACCCTTTCAAAAATTACGTGGATCTTTAATAACCTAGCCGTGCCGATATTGGGAACTCCGAGTTTTTGGTTTCTCTCGAATAACTCTTTCAAACATTTTGTATTTGTCTAAAAAAGACTAAAGAATAAATATTATAACTAATTATTATACTTTATAGTTTGCAATTGCGAAAAAAAATAAAAACAACGAAATTATCTACTATTGCCACGCGCACGATGTTTTTCTCGCTCGCATCCGGCACTATGTGCCGAGTGCGAGTAAAACGTGCGATTGACACGTGCTGCTAAAGCTCAGTATGCGGAAAGACATCGCCGAGAGCGTTGACATTTACGTGTCATATTAATTAGTTTAAAAATCCGAAATATCGGATAAATATACAAATATATTTTTACAATAATCCATTTTAAAAAAATGTCAAGATAATGAAGAGGAATTTATCAATATCTTAACTTGAAATACTTAGGGTACCTGAGATACCTTCTTCAAAAGATGGGTTATGGGATATTATGGGAATCGATGATATAGTGAACATTTAAGAAAAATCCGATGGAGAAAAGAGGTAAACTCGATTCATCTTATTACAATTAAAGTGAATGCTAAGGGGGATATTGAGGGCATTCAAATTTATTTCACAAACATTGAAGAAGTGGAAAAAAAATCTTCTTAATCAATTTAAAGCATCAAAAGAGCATTTGGTAAAATAAAAATGTAACAATCCATTTTTAAAATACGTAAAAAAGATGTTTCACTGTAGATATTATATATAGAATGCTATTTCTTTTTGTATCTTTTTAAAACGAAATAAAAATATATATAGGTGATTTGGAAAAAAATGCTAATGTAGAATAAATATTTCCTTGGAAAGAAGTGCGTTAAAGATTACAAAAACCGCGAGAACAATTGTATAATAATCTGATTAAAATTAATGTTGATGAATAAAATCGTTTTTTTTTAAGAAAGACATAACTAAATAGATAAAACCTTGAAGATTAAACTCAATTGATAAAGAATGATTTTGATACTTTTTTTTTTGTTAAATATATAGTACTCACGACATCATCATAGTTATCTAATTGCTCGAGAGTATGTCCATATGGTATAAGCATAAGCTGAGAGTACGAATGAAAAGATATATAAACATCGAGAGTTGATCCGATTGTGGATATAAAATCGGACAGGGACTTCGTTTCGATTTCTGAAAAAGCAGCTGGTCCCCCATACGTATCCGAACACGGATTGGTACTCGTACCTTCCTCTAAACACCAAAAAAATATTATAATAATAATATAATATGTTAATTAATTAATATTTTATATATATTAATAAAATACCTCCCCAGTGTATATTCCAATTCCTATTAGGATCAGCTCCGAAGCACGATTCGTAAGGAGCGCGTGTCTTACGCCATAATCTATTCTGAAATATTTACTTATTATTAATTACGCGTTTAATTAATATATTATATGTATTTACATTAATACATTATTGTATTTACCGTCGAGTGTGTGAAGGCAAATCCGTCGGGATTTACGCTCGGAAACAAATACCAATCGAAATTATCAGCGATTCTTCTGAAACTGCTATCGGTACTCGTTAACAATTCGTTGATTAGGTATGTAACGGTGGCTGGTGATATCCATTCTCTTGCATGTATCCCACCTTCTATGAACACTGCCCTATTTCCGGTTCTGAACGATAATTTAACTCCTTTAATATCGCGATTTTCATATGAAGATCCTGCGCTTAATATGGTGACATTATCGGGATACAATACAGCTAGTTCATCCATCCATTCGTGGATGCTCTCCAATGTGTGATAATCTGTCCACGACATGGTTCCATCATCTTTAGTAATGCCTTCTTTGTTGATTTTCCTATTAATAATTAAATAATTAATATGTGATTTATTATTTGTGTATTTTGCATTATTTACTTTTGAACATCGTCGATGAAGACTTCCGTTTCAATCCCATTTGATCTCATCAGCTCCAAAAATCTCCTTTGATCCTCGGGCGGTACCATTATATCCACAGGCATACCTTTTCGATTTATGTCCGACCAAAAGTCCAGATTATTTCTACCATTTTCGAGCTTTGATAATAATTCAAGTTGTTCTATGGTCTTGTGATTTGTTCTGTATACTTTATAACCGTCATAATTTACGCGTTGCTCCCCGGCTACGCAATAAACTCCCAAAAGGAGAAACAATATAGATTTCATGATCTGAAATATACACACACTAATTTCATTAATATTAATTAAAAATAATGTGTTAATCGCTTAATACATACGACTTACCGTTGTCGAACAATGACCACAAATATGGATCATATTCAAGTACATCAATCAACAACAAGATTACAATTTGACATACAAATCTATATTTATTAAGTGTTGATTGTATTATAAAAAAATCTATTATATTCTCAGATAAGATAAATCCGTGAAAATTAATACAAAGATTTGTATTGTTTTATTGTATTATATAATTTAATTGATCTAGCTAGAGATTTAATAAAAATAATACAATGTGTTTAATTAAAGATTTATTTTATTAATACACTCATTTGCGTAATTCAAAATATCCTAATTTTTCAGCTTCTTCGAATACAGTGACGAATCCATCCATTACTTCGAGACAATTGGGAATGATTTGGCTGGACGGGAGTAAGAATCCGAATCGTCCTGTATCTCTCAATTCAAATGTGTATGCAATCGGGATGTCGTATTTATCCTTAGCCCAATCAGCGCTGGTACCGCTAGCTTTGTCTATAAAAAAATGTTAAATAAATATTAATAATTAAAAAAAAAAGATTAGTATTATGAACATAATCTTACATAAGATTTCAGCTGTATTTCCATATGTGTACCAAGTATTGTAACGCGTTGCTAATGATTCAGCAGTGGCTGTAGCAATTGTGTACTGTAAATATATTCGAATATATTTAAAATCTGTATTATAATTAATATATATATTAAAAATATAGAGAGGTACATACTAAATCAGCATAATTATCTAAGTGTTGTTCAGTATGGCCGTATGGGATCAAAATATATTGACCGTATGAGTGGAATGATAAATATACATCCAATGTTCCGGCTAATGTGTCGACGTAATCGGCAAGACCTGCAGTTTCCTTTTCAGAGAAAGCTGAGGGTCCAGCATATGTTTCAGAGCAAGTTATACTGCTGCTACCTTCCTCTGAGGATATAATAAATATTTTAGTATCTTATATATTATGTATGATGATTTATTTTTATATTACCTCCCCAATGGAAGTCCCAGTTCCTGTTGGGATCAGCTCCGTTGCACAGTGGGTACGTTGTTCTGGTTTTGCGCCACAAGCGATACTAAAAGAAGACTTATATCAGCATCCAATAGGATTTATTTGAATAAAATTTGTTAACACTACTCACAGTTGTATGTGTATGTACATATCCATCAGGATTTGTGCTTGGGAAGATGTGCCAGTCGAAGCTCTCAGCTACTTTCCTGAAGGTCGGATCAGTGCTCGTCAACAATTCATTGATCAGATAATTGACCGTGGCTGGAGAGATCCATTCTCTAGCATGGATGCCGCCTTCGATGAACACACCACGTCTTCCGGATCCAAATGATATTTTAACACCTTTAATATCACGATCTTCATATGATGTACCTGCTGATACAACGCTGACTACGCCTGGATACTCGGCTGGAAGTGAATCTAACCATTCGTGGATTTCTTCAATTCTATAATACTGAGTCCATGTCATCTTTGTACCTAATCCTCGTGCCACACGTTGTTCAGCAATGTTTCTATAATATCATAGCATACTTTAGCATATTTCTTTTTTTCAAATATATTTATTGCAGACTTACGCTTGAACGTCTTGCATCATGATTTCGACAAACATTTCCATAGAGTTCATCAGGGATAGGAATGGTCTTTGATCTTTAGGCGCCACCATGATGTCAACTGGTCTTTTTGATGGGTTTGTCTCGCTCCAGAAGTCCAATCCATTGTTGTCACTCTCGAGTTTCCTCAATACATCGATCTGCTGTTGAGTCACTGGAGTAACTCTATACACTTTGTAGCCATCGAACCTTTGCAGCTTTCCGGTCACACACAGCACTCCCAATGCAAATAGCAGCAGGAACTTCATCTAATTACAATCCATAAATAAATAATGATAAAAAAAAAAAATACAAGAAAAATGAACTACTTACATTGATAGTGGAACTCACAATAAAATCAGTACTTTACCGTGACTCATTTATATTTTTTTTTATGTAATTGTATGTGTACACACATACTTAAATTACTTATGATGTAATACGTGTACTAATCTATACATTGTAAACAAATATCTTAACAAATCCACGTATTTTTTTATATATTTATTATGATTAAATAAAGAATTAGATTAATTACATAAATACAAAAATACAAATACTAATCTATATTATTTTAAATTAATTGTAATCAATCAATGTTCACATATCCGACAGTTTGGGCTTCTTTGAACATGGCGACGATTGAATCCATGACTTCTTCGCAGTTTGGTATTATCTGATCCGAAGGCAATATAAATCCATACTTTCCAGTGTCTCTTAACTCATATGTAAATACTATCGGTATGTTATGGACTCCTTTCACCCAATCCATACTACTACCACTGGCTGCATCTTTAATGAAATATTTATTAATTAAATTTATATATAATACTATAAAAATAATGTATTTGAAGTTATCATACAAAGAATTTCAGCGACGTTTCCGACCGTATAATTTGTTCCATATTTTACAGCCAAGGCTTCCACTGCTTTTTTACCTATCGTCAGCTATAAAATAGGCAATAATTGTTATAAATTATCATAAATTCTAATACTAAAAATGATTAATTCTTACGACATTGTCATAATTTTCCAAATGCTTATCCGTGTGTCCAAATGGCATCAAAAGAATTTGGGAATACGAATGGAATGCTAGATAAACGTCCAACGTGCTTGCAACGGTCGATATGAATTGTGATAACGATTGAGTTTCCACTTCTGAAAACGCTTTAGATCCGCCGTATGTTTGCTGACATGGATTATTGCTGGTGCCCGCTTCTGAAATTTTTATTTTGATCTCAAGCATCTCCGTCGACATCATTAAACATTGGAAAAACCGATGTCGGCCGATAGCCGCGTTATCTGTATCCATTATTTTATGGATTTGTTTTCAAATTCGTCGACAATTAATTAGATTTAAACAATATAAAATCAAAATCAAATATGATTTATCAATAAATCATCTCGGTAGATAATAGTCAGCAGATACATGTATGTATTAACATGTAAATGAAATTAAGATGATATGATTTTTACATTTTATTTATACGTGAACATATTTTTAACAGTGGAACCTATTACGAATATATTCCTGAGACAATGACGACGATATAGTCTGACATATATAAAATCATTGAATTAAAGATGATGAAGGAAAGTTATTTTTCTTTAGATGGCGAATCATGTGCAATTAAAACAGCAGATGTATTAAATTTGCAAATGGCTTTTGTTCTCTGGCACTTCTTCCTGATGTAAACAATTAAATTATCATTTAAAAAAAAATATGTTTTAGTTATTTACACCATATTCTGCCGTTTTGCCCAATCATACACTGTTTGTCAGACAGTATATATACCATTGTTGACACAAAATAAATGGAGTCGACAAAAAACTTCGATAAATTAAATTAAATAATGTTCCCCTGAAAAAATATATGTATGTATATATATGTGTATATGTATACCTGGTCTCTGACGGATTTCTCACTACAGAACCAGTATACCCTGGGAAGGAAAACCCTAACTGTAGACCGATAAATGGTTTAGTCAGATACTTTTGCTCCTGCTCCTTCTAGGGGATCGACTCTTTGGTGAGGTCTTTCCCACGATTAAGGGATTGCCATTACACGACAAGGTTAACGACACTTGCGACTTGTCACTTGTAACTTGTTATAAGCAGATAACGCCTAGAAAAGAGGAAAGCAAATACCAAGGCAAATCCTCTACTACATACCTGGACAAAATCGGACAGCGGCGTACCGTCCATATGGCCAGATTGTGCGGCGCACACAGGCCGCAAGAGGTGAAAAATTGGAAAATATTAAGCATTAATTCATTAAAATTCTTTTTCATAAAATCTGTTTTTTGTAGTGGGGGTATTAAGTTCCGACACTGTCGGAGCCCCGCTGCTGTCGAGAGGGTAAATCCGATACCAACGGTGGTAGAAGATACAAGTCCAATGCCATCAATTGCCAAGAGAGGAAAACTCTTTACAAAAAACTCCTGTATGTACACAAAAGGTGAGCCCTCACTACCTCGACTACCTCTCGAAAGCCTGGTAAGGTCCATACGCTAAGTACGCATACCCATACGCTAAGCGAGTGAGTGTCTCGTGTCTTGCAATTGATGATGATAATGATATATTATTGTCAAGGATTGTAGGTAACATGCATCACTTTGATAATGTAAATTAACGGCGACTGATCTGAGATAACAATCCTATAGGATAGGCTAACCTTCTAGAATACTTCTAAAGAACTCTGGAAATTCTTTATGACACGCCAAGGGGGAATGTAAGCGTGAGAAACGTATTGCCCCTTCCCATCTTTAAAACATTTAGTTAAGTAAGTGGTGCTTTGGGTTAAATAAAATAAAATACGGAAATAAAAAATAAGAAAAAAATATAAGCCCTATACTCGATCGTTTTCCACCGAACAATTTTACACTTTATGTTCCTCGATCATTTTTTACATCCTTATTATCAATCGCCAAAGCCTGTCCAGATACATTTTCATAAACGACAAGTTATGACTTAATATTTTAAATGTCATTTTCTTCCTAAGTTCTATTGCAACTATCTCCAAATAGTCGGGAAAACTAAAGCCATTTTAATGAAATTTAACCTTAAAAACAAAAAACAGAAAACCCTTCTACAGTACTTCCTTCTAGATCACCATTTTTCGCAAAACGCTAAACTTTCAAGTTCAAATTACATATTTCGTAAATCTGTAATACGGTCTTTCAAAATATGTTAATCGAAAATGTTTATTATTTTGATTTCTTTCAATTTAAATTTAAGACAATTCAATTAAAACCCAAAATTTTGTATGGTTGCCTAGATTTTAATAGGGCGGGTGATCCCTATCTCGGCACTATAGGAGGGTTAACTCTATTGTCAGAGTCGAGTATTTTTTAACATTATTTAAATCATATAATATGTTAAAAAAAAGGATCCATTTTTAAACTACATTATTTTAAACCCGCGTTAAAAATATTTATATTGTAAAATTAAAAATGTTACGTTTATGAATGAGACTTAGTGTTAAAATAATTTAAATTGATTTTAACAATACTGACCTCCCCAATGGAAATCCCAATTTCTATTCGGATCTGCACCCGTGCAGAAAATCGTGTTCGGAGTTCTTGTCTTGCGCCATAATCGATTCTGCGACACATATATTTGTTTTAAATAATAATATATTAAATAAATTTATTATATTTTTTTACCTTCGTATGAGAGTAGACATATCCATCGGGGTTTACATTAGGAAAGACGTACCAGTCGTAGCTTTCGGCAATCTTTCTAAACTCCGGATCATTACTGGTAAGCAACTCATTAATTATGTATGTGGCCGTTGCGGGAGAGATCCATTCTCTGGCATGCATGCCTCCCTCTATGAAAACTGCTCTTCTCCCTGCTCTGAAAGAGATTTTTACACCTTTGATATCACGTCCTTCGTAAGACTTTCCGGCCGAAATAACTTTGACTCTTTCATGGTACAAAGACGGCAAAGAGTCCATCCAGGCATGAATGTCCTCAAGTCTGTAGTAACTATTCCAGGTCATTCCCAGTCTGGCGTGCTCTTGAACGGACACGTCGGAGATTTTTCTTAAAAATTAAAATCCAATTATCTAATTGAAACAAATTACAAAGACACTGTATTTAAAATAATACTCACGCCTGTACGTCATCAATATATATTTCAGTTTCAATATTATTATCGTTCAACACTTCGACAAAGGCTCTTTGATCATCAGGCGGTACCATGACATCGACAGGAATGCCTGATGGATTAACACCTGACCAAAAATCCAATCTATCATTTCTCGTCTCTAAATATGATAACAAATCGTTATGCTGCTTCGTTTTTGGATATATACGATACACTTTAAAATCATCGTAATCGATTTTTAATGCGAATCCAGATATAAATAAATCGATGAATATCAGTAACAGATGCGTATTCATCTTAAAATAATTATAAATATTATATTTTTATTTGATCAATAGCAATAATGTGGACTTACCATGGTAAAAACCAAATATACTATGTAAATTGTATTCAGCGTCTATTCTATTTATACGAAATAATCGTGCATAACGGTAAAAATTGAATTTCATTTGCTAATCTATGCATATACCCATAGATAGTTTTGAAAGTGGAACAACAACTAAATATATTACTGTCATTGTCCTGCATCAGAATCAGACATTGCATGTTAAGCGAATCTAGACAAAGAAATCATCATCATCATCATAGGCGCAATAGACCTATTGTAGAGTCCTGGTCTCATCCCTTCTCCATTTTATCCGGTCTGCCGCTACGTCGCTCCAACTTTTGAAAAGTTTCAATGATGCAGTGTCTCTCTGTGCACAGTGAAATCACCTCAGCCTTGGTCTTCCTATCCTCCTGAACAGGAAGGCTTGTTAACAATCATTTTCAGCGGCTGACATTCCAGCATCCTTGACACGTGACCAGGCAGCCGGAGTCTGGCCACTCTGACGACAGCTATGACCGTTATATCCTTGTATAGTCAATACAGCTTCTCGTTGCTTCGGATACGCCATTCCTCGTCGTCAAATATCGCCCCAAATATTTGTCTGAGAATTCTCCTCTTTAGGATATCCAATTGTCGCTCATCTTGTTTTGTCAAAGCCCAACATTCAGATCCGTATGTTAAGACGGATCTGATGAGGTCATGTAGAGATTGACTTTAGTCTTCTTTAAGAGGAATCTCGACCGTAGATGCTTTTGAAATCCAAAGTGTTGGTTTGCCAGCATGGTTCTTCTTCGTACTTCCAAATTGCTTTCATTGTTATTTGTAATAAGTGAGCCGAGATATGTGAATTTCTAGACGGTATTGAAGCCGTACTCTTCGACTCTCGGGGCTTCAAGAATCATATGTGCTTGATCCTCAGTCCCATGCCAATTGCTGCTTTAATTATTCAGTGGCATTCCTTCTTAAAAGCCGCCCAAGATCCGGCCACAATGTCTATGTCATCCGCATATAGAAGAAGCTGCACCAATTTATTAAGAATGTTGCCAGATGTTTTCACTCCGTAGTCTCTTATTACACCTTCAAATGCTATGTTAACCTAGCCGAGCCGATGGGGTCTATTTGGACCCCAAGTTTTTGATTTTTCTTGAATAACTCTTTACTCTTTTAATCCTACATGCTACAAACTTTTTGTATTTATCCAAAAAGTTTAAAGAATAAATAAAAATAATCATTGGCCTTTATTGTACCCAATTGCTAAAAAAATAAAAACAACAATATAAGTTTCTATTGGTACGGACGCAATTTTTTTTCTCGCTTGCATCCGGTACGAAGTGCAAGTGCGAGTTGCATTGTGCGATTGATTTACGTGTCATATTAATTAATAAAAAAAACAGAAATATCAACCATTTGAATAACTGTTTTTATAAAAATGAAGAATTCATCAATATTTTAACGTTTGGTTATCTTAATGTCTCTGATAGACCCCTTCGGACGACACCGTTAAACAATAAACATGCTAGAGCGTAACCCTGTCTCAAAATACGGTGTCTTAAATTTTCAAAGACAAATAAATACATTATCTATAAAGTCAATTGCAATTATATATTTTACGAAAGGAGTATAAAATAAAATAATAAGATTGCATTTTGTTATAATTTATTATTCAAAAATTCATCCCAATGTGAAATATCCGAGTTTTTCTCCCTCCTCGAATATTGCCACGATCGAATCCATGACTTCCAAGCAATTGGGAACGATTTGACTTGCCGGCAATACAAATCCGAATGATCCTTGGTCTCTCAATTCATATGTGAATGCGATTGGGGTTTTGAAGGTTGCCTTTAGCCAATCCATGCTTGAGCCACTGGCAAGATCTGTCGAAGAAAAAAATATATATTAAACGTCATTCGTATAAAGTCCTATCACAGAATTTGATTTGCTCACAAATTGTTTCTGCAATGTTTCCCACGACGTATCGAGTGTTGTATCTTGTGGCCAATGCAGCAATTGCAGCTCTGCCGATTTGAAGCTGAAATCATTAAAAACAAGAATGGATAAAATATATTTTTAGATAATATTGTGGTCAAAAAAATGTTTGTTTCACTCACCACATCGTCATGATTATCCAAATGTGCGGTCGTATGACCATATGGCATCAGCATCATCTGACCATATGAATGGAATCCCAAAAATACATCGAGATCTGCGCCGATGGTGGAAATGTATTCGGAGAGCGTTCTCGTTTCTACTTCCGAAAATACACTCGGTCCTCCATAGGTTTCAGCGCACGGTACACTGCTAGTTCCTGCGGCTGAAAATAAAAAAAATAATTAATAAACCGAAAAAAATATTAAATATATACTAAGCGTATGCTTACATCCCCAGTGAGCATCCCAATTTCTGTTGGGATCAGCTCCGAAACAACCTAATTGGTATGGAGTCCTAGTTTTACGCCAAAGACGAGTCTGAAAATTTATTCATAGCTCTATAATTCTGTTGTTATTTTGATTAAATATATGTTTTCATGCTTACGTTCGTGTGTGTGAATTCATATCCATCTGGATTTGCAACTGGGAACAGATACCAATCGAAACTTTCAGCAATCTTTCTGAAAGTAGGATCAGTGCTGGTCAAAACTTCATTGATGATATAAGTGACAGTGGCTGGTGATATCCATTCGCGAGCATGTATTCCTCCTTCGACGAGTACTCCTTTCTTTCCAGAACCGAATGATATTTTAACACCTTTGATAACTCTTCCCTCGTATGTCGATCCAGCATCGACTACAGTAACGCTCGAGTACTCAGCGGCAAGTTCTTCTAACCAACTGTAAATTCCAGCTAATCTATAATAGCTATCCCATGTCATCCCAGCTCTTGTTGATATTGCCGAATTTTCAGCATCGATCAATCTATAATTAAAAAAAAATTGTAGACATCATAGTAAAAATTTTAATAAAGTAATATACTCACTGTTGAACATCATCGATCATCACATCATAACTCATACCATTTTTGATCATGGCATTGATGAATGCGTGTTGATCTTTAGCCGATACCATAATATCGACGGGTAGATTAGCATTATTCACTCCATTCCAGAAATCTAAATCGTTAACTCCATTTTCCAATGCTAATAACAGATCTTTCTGTTCTTGTGTGTCTGGCTTTAAACGGTATACCTTAGACGAGTCATATCTTACTTTGGCATGCCCCAGGGCAGCGCAGAATAAGAAAAACGACAAGAATAAAAACCGCATTATGCCCTAGAAAAACATAAAAAATAAATTGAAAACCCCTGAAACTTTCATTTGAATTTAAGCCGTGTTTTAAAAACTTTTACACGCGATAATAAAACGGCGATATTCTAATTATGCGGGCGTGATCTCAATACTAATTTACTATGCAATATTTAGAATGAAATCATACATAAATTATTTATTTGATTAATAAATATATTTACTTACGGTTTTGAAACGTCGAATCAGCGCCGATCGTCATTCTTGGTCTTTTATATACGTCTGTTATCTTTATAAATTCACTTATCTATTTCGTTTGTATTCAGTAGTCGTTAATTTTCTATACATACTTACATATATAACAATCAATGTATTATTATTTTGATTTGAGGTCTGGGAAAAATCAAGATTGTATCTTATTGCACAATTCTTCTGTAATGCCGTTACACTTATTGTTGTTGGCTCATTATAATCATAGCATTTTATTTGTCGTTGGATATCACACGTTATAAACGACGTCATATTTTTTTTTACTTACAATAAAATCGCTAATTTTTAAAAAATAATTGTTGTTATGCAAAACGATAAAAATAAATTAATTAAATAAATTATATTACCCGCAGAAAATGACGTGTTTTTAAATGTCAACTAAAATATTGACCATATCAATTATTAATTATAAGTTCTCATTGACAGCTACAACTTTTTGCCATCTTTCTAGTTATTTTAAGATGATAAAAATTGTCTCAGATAAAAAGTGCTACATTGATCTAAATAAATGGTAATCCGATGAAGCAAGATCGGTTCAATATGATAGATAAATAAATACATTCCATTATTTTATCTCAGGTAATGTTAGCTGTGTGTTGTCTCTAAATATTTTAGGGTCTATTTGGGACCCCAAGTATTTGATTTTTCTCCAATAACTGTTTTAATATAAATCCTACATGTAATATACTTTTTGTATTTATCTAAAAAAAATCCAAAGTGTAAATATTATAAATAATCATTGTCCTTTATTGTCTGAAATTTCGAAAAATAATATAAAAACAACAATATTCGTTTCTGTTGCCACGAGGGCGATTTTCCTGTTCGCATCCAGTACAATGTGCCGAGCGCAAGTAAAAATATTCATGAAGAATTTATAAACATAACCCCTTTTAATTATTCCACTTACTTTAATAAATAATAAATAAGAATTAATTCCATTATACGGACAAAAGGATCTCTTTGATGGTTTGATGTTCAACTTCGGCGTTGTCCTTTAGAAAGTCACTGTTTTTGCGACATTGCTTCGAGTGCATAATCGACTTCTCCTCCTCGACAATCCCTTGTCATAAGATGTGAAGAATGTTCAATATAACTCTAATTTTATTAATTATTAACACATTTGAGTATTTGACAATACCTGATAAATGTAGAATAGATTTGGTGGAGTTTTCTTCAACCCAAACCTCTCACTTTGTAGTTGATGTATTAGTTTTTTGATGAAATTCGTGAAACGTGCAATTTCGTAAAAAATGCTTTTCCGGCACAAATCCTTCCAATTGTAATAGGGTGTAAAAAATACGTATAAACAGATCGAAAAACCAAAAATAACTGACCTTTGAACAGAATGATAGCAAAAAACGCCATTTTCGTATCATCAATTATTCAATTATTTACTAGCCACAAGGCTCTCACTCGCTGAGGGCATGAGCCTTACCAAACTCTCGAATGCAGTCGAGCCCAAAGGAACCTGAGTCTCACACATGACGTGAGGGCTCCCCTTTCGTGTCCATGCGGGGACCCAAGCCGTCTTGGTATGCGGTTTTTTGTAAAGAGTTTCCCTCTCTTAGCCATTGCTGGCATTAGACGTACATCTTCTACCCTGTTGGTATCGGATTTTACCCTCTCGACTGTGTCCAGGCAAATAGGAGGGGGTTTGTCTCGGTATTCGTTTGTTCTCTTCACTAAGGCATTATCTGCTTATAACGAGTCACGAGTTACCACACCTATATAGATATACACAGCCATACATATGCACATCTGCCCAAAACGAGTCTCAAGTAGCCGGTCGCAAGTGATTATTAACCCTGTCGCGCAATAGCAATCCTTTCATCATGGGAAAGACCTCCTCAAAGAGAATGAAGGAAGGAAGAGGAGCGAAAGTATCGAGATTAGACCAATTATTGGTCAACAGATTAGGGTTTTCCTTCCCAGGGTATACCGGCTCTGTGGTGAGAAACCCGTTAGAGGTCAGATTTATTTATGCACATAAGGATATGTGTACAGAAAAAGGCACATACTATTTTATATATGTGCTTTAAATAAAATAAGTAAGTCTCGCTTCTCCATTGGGTAAGTGAAAACGAAAAATATATTTTATAAATCCATGTTTTCTCTATATTTCGACAAATAATAATAATTAGAGAATACACATGACGAGTAAAAAGTATAAAATATTATAAATAAAATTAAAATATGTCTCTATTGATATTGAGTAGATAACGCTGTTATTGATTGCATTAAATTAAGAGCTAATGCAATTTATTAGGTACAAAGTTGTGATCGTTATCATGGGCCGCAATCAAAAACCTTGTTTTCCGCTTGGCAAAGACAAAAGGAAATTGGAGTTGTTTCGAGCCGGTAAATACGGCCAGTACATAAAGAGCGGAATATTGTTCAGCAGATTCGCAAATCTACACTTTGATCTCTTGAACAAACCAAGTGGACCGGAAAATTGATAGAGGCCATATTTTGGAAAGACTTGATCCATGACAGTTTGATGTTTGTCAAGTTTTGCCGGTTTATCTGTCACACGACTCTGGGCGCGTGTGAAGAGTTAACTTTGCCCAAATGTTAAATTAACTAGGCAATCCGGAATTCGAGCCGTGTTAGCAATGCGAGACGTATGAATTTAATCATGGCGAATATGTACATAATACATACACACATCAATGGAACAGCGATATAATTGAATCTGTTAATAAAATATAAGACAATTTAGCTCTGGAATATTTATTCAATCGATATACAAATATTCAGCTTGATGTATTATTTTATTTCATGTGGTTTGTTGTGTGTCTTTGCAATCTTCCAGTTTGACACAATTCCAGGCTTTATCCCTGACATATCCAGATACACACATGCATCCCACATAACAATTCCTGATGCATGTTCCATTCGATGCCATCGGATTGTCGCAAGTCGAATGGCAGCTGACTCCACACCTGGTGTACACCTGATTATCAGGACATTCCGGATAATCAGAAGCTAAAAAAATAAAAATAACACATAATTTCTAATTAACTTCAATTATATTTATGATTTCTTTGAGACAAATTGAATCACAGATTTTAATTAAACAATATGTAATTATCTGTGTGATCTACATTTATTTTATTGCCAATAAGTATATTTATTATATTACATATATTACATATATGTAAAATTTCATTAGTAGATGTTAAGACGCAATTAAGAATAATTCTTCGATACGTATAAGAGCTAATAAAGATAAGCACATAAAAATTAATAATTAACATAATGAAAATAATAATAAAAAATATAATTATTGTAATGACGTAATGATTATTTAAATACAGTGTTCTCATAAGTGTAATAAAAAGGATGATTTCGACGAACTTGAAGAACAACTAAATTTAATTGTAAAGGACAAAGCTATTGGCGGTATCTCGTCGCAGACTGAGGTCTCGCAGCACGTTTCACTTCCAATCCAAATGGATGCGAGCAAGAAAAAACATCAAAAACAAAGGACAATGATTTGTTATAACATATATTCATTTTTTAGACAAATACAAAATGTAGGATTTATATTAAAAGAGTTATTCGAGTAAAATTTAAAACTTGGAGTACCCAATTTTCTATTAAAAAGGGGTTAATTTGATATGCATATTGATGAATTTAAAGTGAAAACTTGTAATTATAGTGATTTTTTGTCAGAAAGTTTGTCTGCAGTGATAATAAAATAAAAACAATAATATTCGCTCCAGTTGTCACGCGCGCGATGTTTTATCTCGCTCGCATCCGGTATGATGTGCCGAGTGCGAGTGAAACGTGCGGATGACACGTTGTTAGAGCTCAGTCTGCAGCAGGACATCGCCGAGAGCGTTGTCATTTACACATCATGTTAATCAGTTCAAAAAATCAAATTTTTAACTAAATTATAAACCATTTTTGAATAATTATTTTTAGATATTACTTAGATTAATCCATTTTTTAATATGATAATTAAGAAGAATTAATCAATATCTTGACTCGAAATACTTAGGGTATCTGATATACCCTCTTTGGACGGATCATGAATTCAACTGCCAAAAATCTGTAACTTATTTTCCATTTGAGCTAGACTTATGAAGTTTAGAATACATATTGGTGAGGATATATTCATTAATATCAAATTAATTAATTTTAAAAATATATTTTTAAATAATATATAAAAAAATATTTCAATGTAACAACTTTGAAAATTTTACAATTATGCCATATTATTCTGAATAATTTTGTATTGTATATTAAATTATTATGAACCTTTTATTACAAAATACAATAAATTAGTATTAAAAAAAAAAACAATGACATAATAAACTTCAATCTTATATCTATCATTTTCCTATTTTTCTGAAATAGAGTTTTCGTAAAAAACATTTTTGATATTAGAATTCAAGATCTATCCCACAGTGCGTCGTGACGGATGGTTTAACGGATTTATTGAATCTACAACAATGATCAATTATAATTAATATGATTGATATAAAAAAATATTTCAAAAGTTGACCATACTTAAGTGTTAGATGACATTTTGTAGTTGAATGTAAATTATAATTTAAAAAAACACCCAGCTCACTCCCATAAGTTCAAACTAGAAAAATTGCTGCACCAGAAGCTCCTCACACTTGAAAGCTATTGACTTATGCAATATCAATTTGCATCCGTCAATTGATGTTGGAGGGTGAAAAAAAATTAACTGTTCCAATATTGGAACACTTGAAAAAATGAGTTAATGTACTAAAATTGTACGCAAATAGCAGAAAAAGTGACATTTCCGGGCACGTAGAAACAAAGTTTCCAATACAGTCGACCTTTATATAGCGTTCAGATAGGGACCACGCCATAGAAAAAAACGCTATAGAAAGTTAGGCAACCATACAAAATTTGGGGTTAGGTCCTTTTAATTGTATTTTGCGATTTGACCTATTTTTATATTTTCAATGACCTTGCACGTGTTTAGTTGGATAACGATAGCTCGTGCTCGCAACAGATGTGCCAAGGGACAGTTTTTTAGTTATTTTTTTTAAAATGCTTTAGCATATGATGAATAAATAATAAATTGGTAAATATAAATTATGAAACCTTTTCAGAAATATTTTTTATTTATGATACATATTAATATAAAATTCAAATATATTAAAAACAAACAAACAAAGAAATCGACGCTTACGGGAATAATTAATACAGAGGCCTTATTCTGTTATTAGTTCTTAGATAATATTATTATTAAGATTGATAGATATGCACGTATGTACATATTAAATAGAATGATTGAAAACCCCCTCAAAACATTACGAATGCCTTAAAAATCGCATGCATCGATTTACTTGATCATAATTCGTGCCACGAATATACAAGTATAAAAATATTTTCTTACTACAGTGGACCCCCCCAATTATACGCTGAGTTGAAATATTCGCCGCCAACCCATAACTTGAAAGGTCGCATTCACGCCGTTGCATTGCGACGAATACATACAAGGCCGTGCGTCGACACGTGCCAGGCTTTACCCCCAATAACACTATCCCAACCTACACGGTCCCGATTTTAGTGTTAGTGGGGGGTTAACTGTATATTGTAATGAATATCCCTGGAACGTTTTTAAAGGGTGATTCACCAAAAAAAGAACAAAACATGCCTAGCGAGGCTAAGGCGCAGCTCCTTAACAGCTCTTGACAAATATGTTCTAAGTTCACCTACATATTTAAAATGCACATTAATAATATATTTACGAAAATTCTAATTTGACCTTGAAAATATTGCGTTTTGTAAAATGAACGCTATAGAAAAGCCCGCTATACAAAAAACCGCCGCAAACGCTATAGAAAAAAACGCTATTGAAGTGAACGCTATAGGATGGTTGACGGTATATTAAAAAAATATATTTATTTTTGCTTGGGGTCATTTACATTGAGCTATATTTTTAAAAAATAATGATAAAATTGATAGCGTTGTAGTCCATATTATTTATATTACATATGTACATACAATAATGACGATCGTATTGATAATTTTCTTTACAATATTGGCGAAGTCGTGTCGCATAATAGTCAATGGACAACAATGGCATATTTAATGCCAGGACCATATTGTCAGCGTAGCCATTGTTGCCGGGCAAGTATACACGTCCATAAATTAATATCGCAAATTAATATTGTCCTAAACTATTGTACGTTTTTACGACGCTTTGCTTCATTTATATTCCGAAGATAAAACGGTCGTAAATACCGACAGCTTTATGCACATCAGCGGGGCAACTCGTAAATTTCAGCAATTCAGGATGATTAATGTCCCAATAATTGGTGTAATAAAAATTTTGGATTGCGGCCACATTCGAATGTAATTATCGCGAAAATATTAATTATTTCGTTTGCAATTATTGAATGATATTTTATTATCGTACCGTTTTTGGCCATAAGTGGCATAGCCATAGTGATGAGAATCAGAAACCCACAAAGCTTCATCGTTGACGAGCAAATGCACTATGCAGACGACGCTACCGTTTCGCTGGTACTTTTTGCACTGAATTTAATCTCGCGGTTAGACGAGGTCGTCCAGTTAAACGCGTCAACTTGACAATGAAACTCATAATTATGATGTTTTGCCATATACAAATATAACACTTGAATCGGATATCCGGATGTTGATGACTTATTTTATAATAAAATGTCACAGTGGCATTATTTAAAAAAAATATATATATGTTTAACGGATACCATACGGGTTTAACAATTTGCTGATAATTTATTTAAATATTAGTGAAGTATAATTTATTAATCTAGTTATATAATTATATCATCTAGTTATGTATAACTAGATATAATTATATAAAAAAAATATTTTTACGTGACCTACATATGTATAATTATAATTGATATATTTTTGATAATTATTAAAATATTTTAAAGTATTATAAATTGATGTATTGTCAATTTTAAATCATTATTCAAATCAGTTGGGTATTTTATATGTTTTAGAACAATCATGTTTATAAATCCAGTGTATTGCTATTTATATCTCGTTCATCTAATCATAACTCATATATACAATTTAATTATTTAAAATTATCAATTAATCCTAATGGATTTTCCATAAAATATCTAAAGGTGAATAGAAAATGTCGTTGATCATTTTCATTCTGACATTTAGAATTTAAACAATCTAGATATATTTTCCAAATTTAATTTAATTGTGTAAAATTAAAAACAGTAAATCCGCCAATCATAAAATAAATTCAACACTCCTATCAATATAACCGTCCCTGCTATAAAGCGACGTGTGCGACGGTACCTCTATAGTGTTTCCTTCTACATAGTTTTTCATTTTCTATAAAAAGGTAATTTTTTAACAATATAAAAAAATCGAAAAAACTAAAAATAGAACAAGGTCATCTAAAAGTGCGGTTTTAATCAACTACCATTAAAACCAAAAGCTTCTGGTATGATTTTAAAATATTTTTCAACAATTTAATAATAATTATTGAACTCTAATATATTTTTCAAAAAATCTAATAACGAAATAACAAAATCAAGATAAAAATTATAAGGGATACTATACTTAAATCTCACGCTATAAATAAAAAAAAATTAGAATAAAGTTAATGGAAAAAGTAGATTTTTTTCAATAGCGAACATATAAAATCAAATCCTGTTTGAGTTACAATTACTTATAATTAAATGAAAAACGTAACGTTTAAATATCACTGCTCTACGGGGAGTTAGTATGACTGCATTGAGTTGCAGCGCGACACGGCGCTTAGCGGCTAACCCCGCCCCCCCGCACTCTGCTACCGGTCCGCATTCATCCAATATACGATATTGATAGCACTGACAAGCAGATTAATAAATTAATTATATTTATTTTTTCATATACATAATCAATGTACACGATATTTTTTTCCTGAATTTGCTTGAAGGTACTGCAGCTATAGCAGTGTATATAAACGTACCGCCGCTGCTAATAGCTACAAGAATATTTTTTGAAACATTCTTACTTTAACTAGAACCTTCTGCCATATATTTTCCAAGTCTAAAATACCTTTCTTGAATAATTTTGCTGACATGGAATTAAAAAAATGGCCGATTTCACTTCACTTTCTGTTTGGAATAATTCATTTTTAAAAAAGTGTTCTATAGAACGAAACAAACGGTAGTCTGAAGGGGCTAAGTCTGGCGAGTAAGGAGGATGCAGTAAAGCCGTCAAATCCAAGTCATCCATTTTTTCAGGGACAAATCTGCGACATGGGGAAGCGCATTATCGTGGAGAAAGAAGATTTTCTCCCAAACCTCCATCTTTTCGAATCTTTCCCATTTTTTAAGACACTTCTGAGTGATGGACCACTTTGTGGCGGTTATATTTGACAGTTCTTAGATGGTTAAATTTGGGTTTTTTTAAATTTCAGATTTTATGGCGGCTTTATTTACTGTACAGTCGTCCACTTCGAGGCTCATCTTGTAAGTCAACATTTTCGGATTTGAATTTTCTGTACAAGCTTTAACATTATCTGACATCTAATACGTCTCCATAAATGTTGCAAATATTTATTGTAGCGATAGTTACGTTTTTCTTTGAGTGAAAATAGAAGAGTATGCAGTTTTGAAAATGGTCTTCTGAAGGAACAAATTCGTCCATCGCGACTGGGTTCAGTAAATTTTTTTTTTGTGTTGAACACAGACGGAGACGTCTCTCGACAAGCACACAATAAAATAACATGTCTTGACTCGTCAAAGGACTAAAAACAACTGATTCTAAAACTACACTTTAAAAATACGACATGACTTTTTACTACACCTAATATTTGGAAATGAAAATAAAAAATTAAACAAAAATGTTACCCTCTTCTCAAAAAGATCCATCATCACTGATATAGTGCAACACATATAATGTGATGATGACATACATTTGAACATCCAAACAAACTCACTGCAACAATACCATTGAATTTCGTACTTTTTTTCATATTTTGAGAATTTTTTTATTAGCCGCATAAAAAAATCGCACGAAAAAAGAGTGCACAAATACAGGTTTGACTGTAATATATCTATGGGATTTAGTAGGACATTATACGTCGAACGAATGATGAAGAGTATAAATAGAGGCCGCAATTGCTCTCCAATTTTTGAGTGCGTCCATGAAAAAAGTGGACAGAACTCATTAGAGAAGACTTGTCCAGAATGGAATGAAACAAAGAGCGAGGCCAAATCTTATCCTTCAATCGAGCCCCGAAAAAGGATATAAATTGCAATCCAAAAACAAATAAGAGATTTGTACGTAAGTAATCAGCTACAAGTGATGACGTCATATAAACCCTTCAACCAAAAATACAGTAATACCCCTCTGTTTGATGCCCCAAGCGTATCTCTAATTGGTACTCTATTCTTTCCTTTCAGTGTGGGGTAGCATTAGGCGAGGAATTACTGTATACACATGCAACGGCATTTATATATGAGATAAATAACATTGGCAAATGAATGATGGCTGCAAACTATTTGCCGAATTTTGTTTACAACTGCTCGACAGTGCAGGGCCGCACTAGGTCCCATGTTATGATTCGACTGCCGCATTCCATATCTATGGTAATGAGCGGCTGAAATACGGCGCCGCCGATGCCTGTGCCAACACCATTACAAATATACGGCCCTGGCGAACAAATGGCCAGTGGACCATTGTCGGCCATTACGAATTATGTATGCATTCGGAGCCGGCCAACAACATTAATCAATTGTACCTGCGACCGTAACTCAATAGCGCAAGATGCGGTCACGATGATTTGTGTAATTTTACGAGGGGATCCTTCGCGGCGCTAGATGGAGCCATAAAATTTTATTGCTTATGAAAAATCATACTCCGGCATAAATCATGTTTTGTCCGTAGGAAGAGCTACGAAATTTATTTAATGCAGATCGACCGCAGCAAACACACATATTAAGGGCTAGTTTATTTTTATTTTATTGAACAAACTCATCATTGGGATGCTTAGTGTGAATATGTGAAAATTCAAAATTACAGTGATAATATCGGTGTAGGATTTGAATGGGCTGCTGCGGCCGACGATAATCTACAGCTCTGTGTTATGGTGTGGTATAGCGAGGAAAAGGCAGCTAGCCATAGCAGTTTAATGGTTATAAAGCACTAAGCTTATTGAAACGAATTTTACGCGTCCATTACAACGCCATTCGTCTATAAATTTGATATTAACAATAATCATTACTTACATATCGAATTGCTGAGTGATGATTTTGCCTGAAAGCCTAAATTTTGGATCAAAATGGCTTTTTTTCATCTTCTGGAGGTGAAATGTTTTTGTCATCTGAATGATTTTAGTTCAAAGCAAAACTATATTTTATTAACCATCAGATTATTTGGTTTATAAATAAAACTTGTTAAGCGGAAAGTTAAAATGTTAAATCATTTTGTAAAAGAATAAAAGCTGTAATATTTTATCCTTTAAAATTTGAAATGTATGAGGAGTGTGCATTTGAAATGGATGAGAATTAAATTCTAATGAGCCTAAGATTGGGCCCAAGAAGCCTGATGTGTGGTAATTAATTCAATCGGTTTTGTTTCATTTTCATAGATATTTGGATAGAAAAGTGGTTATTATAAATAGAGCTGTATTAAGCTATTTAATGTTTATGGCATTCATTTTGTTTTAATTTTAACTAGGAATTGAAGAATGGGATGATAGCATTGTATTTTTTATTTGTCACTACATTTTGTCGAATGGAAAGAAAACAATAGCTCATTAAAAGTTATCCAAAGAAAGAAAGAATAGGAGGATTATAATAAATTGTTGGTTCAGACTATGTACAATTTTGACCCAATCTCTAAATACAAAAAGTTATATGCACAGTTTATGTACTTAAATAATCTATACTAATCCAAAACATAAAGAATTTGTGAATATGGTACATGGACTTCTACTAATTAAATAATTCTACATTCAGTCCAACTATTTTACATTTTTTTGTATGATTTAGGGTTAAAGGGGTAAAAAAATTAATCATAAGAAGAATTTATTGGAAAAAATATAAGGAAAACAAAATAGACAAAAATTTTGGTTAGAAATCTTTCAGCTATACAACTTTTCCCCACAAACATTTAGCCTTAGAACTTTTCCCCGGAAAACGTTTAGGCAAAAAATATTTAGCAACAAAAACTTTTTCCCAACAAAACATTTAGCCATAAACATTTAGCTATAAAACATTTGGCCGTAAAACATTTGGCCAAAAAACATTTGGCCATCAAACATTTAGCCATAAAACATTTAGCTATAAAACAATTAGCCAAAAAACATTTAGCCATAAAACATTTAGCTTTAAAACAATTAGCCAAATAACATTTAGCCATATAACATTTAGCCAATAACCATTTAGCTATAAAACATTTAGCTATAAAACATTTAGCCATTAACATTTAGCTATAAACATTCAGCCACCTAACATTTAGCCATAAACTTTTAGCCACCTAACAATTGGCCATAAACATTTACCCACCTAACATTTGGCCTATAACCATTTAGCTTTAAAACATTTAGCAATAAAACATTTAGCCATATTCATTTAGCTATAAAAAATTTGGCCATAAAACATTTACCCACCTAACATTTAGCCATAAACATTTGGCCATAAAACATTTAGCTATAAAACATTTAGCCATAAACATTTAGCTTTAAAACATTTAGCCATAAAACATTTAGCCATATTCATTTAGCTATAAAACATTTGGCCATAAACATTTAGCTATAAAACATTTAGCTATAAAACATTTAGCCATAAACATTTAGCTATAAAACATTTAGCCATAAACATTTAGCTATAAACATTTAGCCATAAACATTTAGCTATAAAACATTTGGCCATAAACATTTAGCTATAAAACATTTAGCCAAAAACATTTAGCTTTAAAACACTTAGCCATAAAACATTTAGCCATATTCATTTAGCTATAAAACATTTGGCCACCTAACATTTAGCCATTAAACATTTAGCCATATATATTTAGATCTAGCTATAAACATTTAGCTATAAAACATTTAGCCATAAAACATTTAGCTATAAAACATTTAGCCATAAAAATTTAGCTATAAAACATTTAGCCATAAAACATTTAGCCATAAATCATTTAGCTATAAAACATTTAGCTATAAAACATTTAGCCATAGAACATTTAGCCATATTCATTTAGCTATAAAACATTTGGCCATAAACTTTTAGCCACCTAACAATTGGCCATAAACATTTACCCACCTAACATTTAGCTATAGAACATTTAGCCTTAAAACATTTAGCTATAAACATTTAGCTATAAAACATTTAGCCATTAACATTATGCCTTAAAACATTTGGCCATAAAACATTTAGTTATAAACATTTAGCCATAAACATTTGGCCATAAACATTTAGCCATAAAACATTTAGTTATAAAACATTTAGCTATAAAACATTTAGCCATAAACATTTAGCTATAAACATTTAGCTATAAACATTTGGCCATAAACATTTAGCTATAAAACATTTAGCCATAAATCATTTAGATATAAACATTTAGCTTTAAACATTTAGCCTTAAAACATTTAGCCATAAACATTTAGCTGTAAAACATTTAGCCATAAACATTCAGCTATAAACATTTAGCTTTAAAACATTTAGCCATAAATATTTAGCTATAAAACATTTAGCTATAAAACATTTAGCTATAAGACATTTAGCCATAAACATTTAGCTATAAACATTTAGCTTTGAAACATTTAGCCATAAACATTTAGCTATAAAACATTTGGCCATAAACATTTAGCCATAAAACATTTAGCCATAAATCATTTAGCTATAAAACATTTAGCTATAAAACATTTAGCCATAAACATTTAGCTGGCCTATAACCATTTAGCTTTAAAACATTTAGCCATAAACATTTAGCTATAAACATTCAGCCACCTAACATTTAGCCATAAACTTTTACCCACCTAACAATTATCCATAAACATTTAGCCACCTAACATTTAGCCACCTAACATTTGGCCATAAACATTTGGCCACCTAACATTTAGCCATAAAACATTTTGCTATTGAAGACTTAGCCATAAACATTTCGCTATAAAACATTTAGTCACCAAACAATTAACCTCAAAACTTTTCCCCAAAATACATTTAGTCCCAAAATTTATATTGAAGCTATTAAAGTTTAATTTTCCGTGATATTACATGATTACTTTCTAGCGGCCATATATTTTATGCACTGCGCCACTAATAAATTTGAATATCCCTGATCCATACCCTAAATTGTGCGTTTTTTATTATATATTTCAAATCTAAATTCTAGATGGGTATCCCAATTTGCCTACCCTAACTAACCGACGGCGGAAAGGAGTGCAACGTGACCCACACATTAACTAGCGGCTAGTTCTTCTATTTTTACGCCACGTACTACGTGGCACTATGAAAAGCACTGATTACAGATGCGTTATGTCCATCGTTAGTGCCCAGGCCGGGTCATCGCACAAAACAATTAGTAGTCAGGTAACGGACGGCGTAATGTGGCCGCTGGACTCGTTAGCGACGCCGCCGACGCCCATACTATGCCTCAAAATTTGCGCCATAAAAATATAATGGCGCAGCCCGCGATACTAAAAAACGTTAGCACTCCACTCCCTATAAACCCGATGTTTTGTGGCAGATTTTTGCGGTAACCCGTGAGATTGTAACACTGATTTTGTATTTAAAAAAAATGTTTATTAATTATATCCATTCATATATGTTTAGTATCAAATGATAAATTTTAATGGTCATGAAAAAATCGATCCTGTCCCAATGTACCGTATGACGAATGGTCGTGTTTTGTATTAGGGTCACCTTATGAATATTACATTTAGAGATCAAGACATTTATGAAACGTTCAGCTGCCATAAATTAGTCAAGGACGATCGGTACAGTTGATATTCGGGCGAGCAGTCCATTCGGACGCCGTCAGACGCTCCTGATTTACATATCTAGTTGTCATACAAATATTTATGGCCAACAATAGACACAAAAACAGGTCTGCTGGACGCTTGACTAATTGAAAACCCTTGTCTAGCCCTTATATAGATTTGTGTGGGCAAGGAGCGAGCGAGCTGCCCTCGGGATATCGGGCTCCGTTTCGATTAGTCTTCATTACGATTGGAAATTTACAATATTTTATGGATTTCTGGGAAGCGTACGAGAATAATCATTTTAATTCAAAAACGAAAACTAAAAAATATAAAAAAGAAAAAATATCTCTATCAGCATCGCCAGCCATCATTTAGTACGGGCGATATAAAAATGGTAAAAAAAATATTTATAATAATAAAAAAGCGAGCTTTATGCCTAAAGGTTTTTTTTTATTTTATAGATAAGACGCGGATGGCTCATAAAAAATTAACGAAAGATGTAAATCCGTATCTCGCAATAGCTTTCGCGGAAAGGGGAACCCCCGAGTCATTGTGTGTATATATTGCAAGTCCGTACTTTGTTAAACATTTACGTTTAATAGAGCCAGCCGACCGGGGTCGTTACCATAAGCTTTCATACTCGGCAGGGGGTACGATATCGCTCAGCGACCCTCAAACTGTGCCATTATAATCTATGTGCTGTACCGAAAAAGTATACACACAATACATAAAATCAGTATTAAAAATATATGGTATTATTTTTTTATTAAATAAAGAAAAAAATATATTTACAGAAATCGTTATGATAATATTTTGTACTAATTCATGTAATGCTTTTCGATTAATTTAATTAAAATATTATAAAATACATTCATAAATATTATTAAAAAAAGGTTTTCCCAAAAAATGTGTACACAATTTGATTGATTTTTTTTTCACATATAATCAGGGGCGGGTCGACTATATACAGTGCGAAGTTGCAGCACCCCCAAGCAAATTGAGGAAAAAAATTTTTTATGTATTAATATATATGTGGCTGTTGATTATGTATTATTTATACGCAAATATAGTTATAAACCGCCAGTGCTACGCGATATAGTGCAAGAGCGCTGTCTGCTTATCAGAGCTATCAGCGTCGGGTTTAGGACGGATGCGGGCCGGTAGAGGAGTGCGAGGGGATCTCGCTGCTAAGCGCCATGTCGCGCTGCGACTCAGTGCAGTCATCCTGACTCACTAAAACGCTGTCATACTGACTCACAACTTATTTGAGCCACATGCCGCCAGTCACTAATTTTGTTATTGTTAATATTATTTAGTATTTTTACCTTACCTTATTTTTTATATTTTAAATAAAATATGAGCGATAATCTATCTTGTAAGTTTAAAATTAAAAATAATATTTTTTAAGCATACAGTGATACCCGGAACCCGTACATATATTTTTTTAATTGGGATAATATTCAATATGTTTTCAAGTCTTTTTTTATACGTAAAAAATATGGTTATTATAAAAAAATAAATGAGTTACCTAAAAAAATTAGTTGGATGTCGATGGAAAATTCTGACTGGCGTCAGTGTCTAACTACGCAGTGCCTTATTTTTTACTGGGCAGTATTTCTTTGCAATAAGTTAATAATAATTTTTATTTGTTGCTTTGTAGCTATAATGTTTTTTGGAAAATATAAACTGTTTTCAATTGAGTTGAGACCTTCTCATGTCATGAGCTTATTGATTGCCAGCTTTGACTTTTAAATTTAATTGTATGGCTGGATCTCTTAAAACCTTTAAACCTCTGTTATTTTTTCAAGTAGGATAGAAATTCTTTCAGACATTTTCCAGAACTGCCGCGATTACTGGGTGGTCATATTAAATCCAGTCTCACTCATATAGTTACCTTCTTTTGCCATAGCCTTGAATGGCTCAGGAATAGAACAATCAGCTTTTTTATCAAAAATTACCACCTCTTCAATCTTTAGGATACTGTGCCGCGAGCACAGCTTTTAAATCGGCATCCAAAATTTTCTTCTGTTAAAATCAAGAACCACTTCGCGTAAGTTGGGATAGCGCAAGTCGGTATCATCGTCATCATCATCATTTGTCAGCAAAGATACTCTCAAAGGCTGAGTAGTTGGGTCTTACCAGACTCTAGAATGGTATTCGAAGTCAAGGGAGTCGGAGTTTCACAATGGCGTGAGGACCCTTTTATGTCTATACTGCGGTAGCCTAACCCGTCTTGGTGTGTGTGTCCGCATGCTAAGAGGTTTCCTTCTATTGGTCATTGCAGCCCATCGGATGTGTACCTTCTACCATTTCTGGTATCGAATTTTACCCTCCTCACTGTGTCCAGGCAAATATGAGGGGGTATTTGCTCCCATCTTCTCTAGTGGTTCTAGCATAACAAATCACAGCTAGAATTGACCTTGTTACAATCCTTACATCGTGGGAAGGACTCTTAACAGAGAAGTCCCCTAGTAAGGAAGTAGATAGAGGAAAATAATCGAAACTATGCCGTTTATCGAACTATATTTTAGGTTTTCCTTTCCAGATAAACTGGTTCTGCTGGTGAGAAATCATTAGAGAACAAATGAATTTTTTGGAAGCGTGTTATTTTAATTAAAAAAGTAGTAGTGGATTTTTAGCCCACTTCGTCATCAGTTTGATATTTCAGTCGATTTTGATTATTATGGTTTATTAAGAAAAGGTTATGGTTTTCCTTCCTATCTGATAAAAAAAATAACTAACGGTAGGGTAAATTAATAGGGGTATTGCTGTGTAAGTAATTATTGATAATTTTCAAGTTATTACAGTAAGCGCCTTTAAATTTCGCTAGTTAATATAATATTAGTATTATATTTATTCTATGCTATATATTATTTATTCTACTTATAATATATCAATACTGCTAAAAAAAATGTGGAAATTTAAGCTGAATGCGGGCAGTAGCGCTCTTCAGTATAAAAAATACTGTGGTGGAGAAGCGAAGGGGAAACCACTGGACTATATACTTCCATGAAAACCATGGCCATGGTCCTCCATAATGGAAATCATGCACGTGGTCACGTTCCTCAGATGTGAGGGAAAGCGTAATATTTATAAATTTTGACGAATTAAAATGAAAATATTTAACACTTATTTTAATTATTTATTTAATGCTATATTCAACTTTAGCATTAGCCAAAAAATATTTATTTCTCACAATATGTAGGCAAGAAATTGGTAAAAATATTTTTTCATGCACAAGAGTCAGTTATTAACCTTTTCCACTCCGTAGACCAGACATATTGGCTCAAAAGATTTTTTAGCAAACAACTTAAGTTTGCTAAAAAATCATAAGCATGTCTTGTTTTATTTAATTTAAAAAAAGTAATGTCAGATCAAACCCCCAGATGCTTTTTATTCATTTTTCCAATAAAAATCTCTTTTAATAAATTTGTAAAAAAATATAATGACAATAACTCATAGATTCGACTAAAAGTGAAGACAGATTGGAATAGGTTAAAATCACATCAAGAAAACTCGCGAAATTTTATGTCGCTAGCTGAGTGTTCCAGAAATTAAATTTAAAACCTAACTGTATATTGTTAGTGTGAAATTATAAATTATGTTTTATAAATATTCGCAAATAAACTTTATTTTAATATTTAAATAATATTAGAAAAAATAGTTTAAATATTATATAATATAAATAAGCTGAAGCTGAAGATTATACTTTTGACAACAAAAAAATGGTAAATTTCTTCAGTTTATATAAAATTAAAAACATGCTGTATACAGTACAATATTGATACAAATATTAATTATTAATAATTAAAAATGTCAAGAATATCTCATAAATACTTAAGCTTGATAAGAAAAAAAATACTATGATTAAATAAAATTGATATGTAAATTATGTATGATATCTATAAGCATTTTAAATTAATATATATTCATTGGATTAATAAGATACAAGAAATTTTATACTTATTTGATTAATTAAATTTAACAAGGTAATGACAATTTCTAATGAAAAAAATACATAATATTTTCAAATGAATATTACTTACATTTAAATTTTGTTTATTTTTTTACATTTCTATAATAAATATACTCGTAATTCTGAAATCATCTGTTTACTCCTTAATTAAGATGTATATAAAAAATGTTCATTAAATCATGGTGAAATTGTTCTTCAACAATTTCACTAACAATACCCAGCGAGGCCTTAAATAATAATGCGTGGATGTTAAATGATGTAATCCCTAACCATTTAAAAAGATCCCATTCTATATTTTTTTTAAATTTTCCCCAGATATTAATTAAGCTTTTGACATGCCAAATAATTCATCGAGCTAATACACTTTACCTCTGAACCCCCGGTATCGATGACCTATCCGAAATGTATGCGTTCACTCATCGAATGCCACAGTAATTACTTCTTCTACGGTAATTCTTAAATAGAACATTACTCACGTTCATTTCGGTGATTACGGCTTGCGTTAACGACTTAGGAATTCGAGGACTCATCGCGTGTAAAACAATATCCAGCAGAAACAAACAGTCGGATTAACTGGAGTTTAATTCTTGTTAATTCGCCATTTCGGAACAGTTTAAAATTCGCTGGCTCCGCCGAGGGGAACTATGGCGAAATCACACAATGCCCCCGATCTTATCTTTTATATTTCATGTATATTTATGTTCGAGGGCATTTTCTTAATTAGTGGAAAAGTTTATGCGTAAGAGATTTTCCGGAATAGATAGTGGCCGTGGAATAATCTCTTTATTAAAATTTTCTATTTATGCTAATTTTCGCCGGGGCAAAAAATCCGATTGAAAATATAAAGCAGCGTAAGTCGAAAAATTCTTTTCGTACGCATATTATGTCAAATGATTCTTTTCAAGCACTTGACACATTGCCGATCCTTCAACGGCCGAAATCGTTCAATCCTTTCACCTGTCAATTACAATGTGTTCAACGACCACCGCTTTCGTTTACATATTTAAAATTAATATTTTCATCTACATTTTTTTTTTGACATTTAGGAATATTGATGGCATTCGAACGCAGCATCGCGGCGATGACAAAAGCTATTTGTAGCCTTGTAACAAAGCGTGTTCTGCAAGATGCGACAATTGTATTTACAAAAGGAGAGCCTGGACCTCATGCTGCACATTCAGGATCCGCGGAAGTGAAAAAGGTTGGCATTATGACTCTATTGGGGCGAATCTCTAGGTACAGCCAGGTACAAAAATATCGACATGGATAATATTAAAAAAATAAGCATACAATTCAAAGGAGTAACCTAAATAATAATTAGTATAGTAAAAATAATTCAAATCTAATATATTATTAATATATAAGAAGGTTTTAATAATTATTTGTATATTAACCGTTTTTTTAATTATTATTTTGGATAACATATAAATCATTAAAATACCAATTTTTACGTCTTTACCCCGATCTGCGTATGAATAATATAAAATACATGTGTAATTGATACATATAGCTTCATATGTCATTATTTTTAACTACTTTTCCAACTAAATCTATAATCTGTCGTATGCCTACCAATTTCTTTAGTTTTGCTTACAAAAATCACCCATTCTCTTGATAAGAATCTAAAAACAACAAAAAAAGAACAACAGAACATCCAGATCTCACATTTGAATTCTTATAAAAAAATATAAGCTTATAGAAAAAATAAATTATACATTAGCTCTAAGATAAAGTATAAACTCTTGGACTAAGACTAGCTTTGTATAAAATAAAAATAACATATTATTCAAATAATATTTTTCTACGTATAAGTTTAATTCAATTACATCTCAATTATTTTTGCATATCCGATTGCGAAAAAACATATACTTATAAATCAAAATGTTGTCTTAAAAGTTGAGTGTTTAATAAATTCTGCACATTTCGATTTTGTTTGCACTGTAGGTTTGTCCCTTTAAGTAAAGTTTATTTTTTTTTATTATTAAACCTGCAGACATGTCAAATAAAATTTCTATCCACCGATTTATTCATATATGTATAGACTTCATAAAAAGACTCTGTTATATTTTTTTTTAAGAAACTCACAAAAAAATGTTAAAACGTAGATTTTTTTAAAAAAATATTTTTTTATTAAGAAAATCGGATTGGTTCTTATTTTGGGGGTTTAACATAAAGCTCTTCCAAAGCTAGAAAACGATTAAAAAATTCTTCTTTGTAGGCCTTCGATTGTAAATACCCCAAGTTCTGAATTTGTATCGAATAACTCTTTTAATATGTCACAAACTTTTTGTATTTGTCGAAAAAAGTCTAAAGAATAAATATTATAAATAATAAATGTCCTTTTTGTTCTGCAATTGCAAAAAAAAATTATTTGCTTCGCGAGGATAGTTTTTTCTCGGTGGTATCCGATACGATGTGCTAAGTACGAGTGACTACGAGAGTTCAGTCTACGGAGAGACATCATTGATTAGTTAAAAAAATCTAAAATATCAACCAAATTATGAAGCATATCATAAATTACTATTCTTAGAATAATCCAATTTAAAAAAAAAGATATTGGTGACGAATACATTAATATCTTGACTTAAAATGCATGGGGTATATTTTCAATAGTAAATATACCCGCTTCGGACGACGCGGTTGGTTTAGAGCCGTCGTGACAGTTCGGTTAATAAAGTAAAGATCCACATAATTTTATATCAACATTAAGGGTTCGTCTGAAATATGTAAAATTGCGAGAAATAAAACGTAAAATCGAATATCTATTTTACAAATAATGAGAAAACATGAATTTCGGGTATGTAAAAATAGGGTATAATACTTTTAATCATATTTATATCAATGTATTTTTTTTCGGACAAAAATCAGCGACGAAAGTACATGACTTATACCATTTTCAAAATAATGTTTTTATTTTATTTTTTTGTTGAATTGAAATAATTTCACAGCATTTTGTTTACGTTTTTTTTGTTGTTAATTTCGTTGAAATATTGGTATAAAAATAGAGATTCTTTTGCACCCGACTGTAATTCAAGTAGCCAGGGGTAGCTGGGATAGCTTGCGGTCTGGTACGTGAACGGAATCGCGGCGGGGTCCGTGTCAATAAGTTGGACAAAAGGTTACCTGGTCCGGACCCTGTGAGACAACGATTTATTTCGCAGGTAGGCCATTGTCTGATTTTTTGAAAAGACCCTGCGCGCCAATAAAAACTAAACGACTTTTACGCACACCTAGACTATTCTCTAGAATGCGTTAGTTTTTTTTTTTACTTCTTCACTAGCCATTCGTGGCAAAGCCGCAAGCGACACTGAGGCGGATGTTTTACAACTTTATAATGCCCCGGCGTCACGGGTTAAAAATGTATATATTTTTTTACGTCCATTGTTGTAAAAGTTGTAAATAAATTTGTTGTAACATCTTTCGGTAAATCAGCTACATCCGCGCTTAGGAGCCGATGGCGTTTGACCCCGAGATCAACTCGTATAGCAAATCTTTTCCGGAATATTTGCATATTTTTTTCGTACGCACGCATGTCATATATAAATCTATCCGTTTGCCGGTATAAATTTTTATTAATTATGCAAATTTTTACTCCGACTGTATAAATTTAATTAGACGAGACACACTTGATTGATTTACGTCAGATAATAAAAGAAATCGCTCTATGAATGAATATAAAATTGAATTACATCCAATGAAAGGAGATACCCTTCAAAATGATTATAATATAATGAAAGTGAAATAATTACAATGGAGATATTTTCTTTATACATTATTAATATGATATATTCTAAATTTATTCAATATCACATTTCACATTCATTACAGCAACAAATAATCGCACGTCATTTTTTTTGCAAAAGTATTTATCGTTTAAATGACAATAATTGTCGCGAACCCTTTTTTCTAACTGTTGCAAAAACTAATCCCTCCCTTGTATTCGGCCATTATTGTGTACGTGCTTCGTTCACATTTTAATGATCCAACAAATAAATTTAAAATTGTATAGACCGGGGGATTAACCCCTTGAACTCGAGCATATAAAATCCGCCGTTTGATATTCGGTATAAAACGAATTAATTGATATGCAGGTCTCATACCGCGATCCAGGTGCAGCCGGATTCTAAGTACTTTTCAGAAATAGTTTCATTGAATATCTGTTCGGTTTCTTCCGGCAGATAGCGTCGGTAATATGCATATTTTTATAATAAATTTTATACATCCAATATGAGGGGACGTCCCGGAAGCGCCGAAGTTGACCGTGTTAAAAGTTTTCAGTTCAGATGAACACTCTTCTCCAGTTTACGGCGTGTGTTTAGAACTTTTCATTGTTCGATAGTTTATCTCTAGCGTGACCTCCGTAGGGTCTCACATCTTCCATAAAGAAGCTCAGATCGATTAAACTCGTTTTAAGGGTCATATTTCAAGCGGAATGATATGTTACGGGAACGTGGTCCACTTTGCAATATATCAAAAATAGAAAACGACACATAAGCTTGAAATATGCCCTGGCCATATTCCCGAAGGGGCTTAATCTTTTTTTAAATCGTATATTTCAAAATGGTATATTTAAAAAAATGATTTAAATATACCATCGTCCATCAATTATAGTTACACCAGATTATTTTTAAATTTTAACATTCAACTATATTTTACCACGAATTATTTGTTCTAACACGATTCCCCAGACACAAAATATATCTAGGAATTCATTGACGCAAAAAGGAATAATTTTATTTCAATACCCGATTACCAACGTGTAAAAAAGTAAACAAAATGGAGAAATGGAATGGACTGGGAATTTTCTAAAAGTTTGGAAGATCATTTTTTCATTTATACCCTAGAATGAGCTTTTAAATTCTAACGGGATCTTCAGATTTATATGGTAAGGTTTCAAGAAATGTGTAGACAACTTATAAAACAAACAAAAAGCACAGAAGTGGTTAACAGATTAACTAATAAAAACAAATTCAACAGCACAGTACAATAAAAACAAAGAGAAAGCTTCATTAAATTAAGACACATAAGACTTGTCGACTTATTTTATATAATTTATTTATTAGGCTTTCATTATTATCTATTTTGACACAATTTTCTGTACAAAATATTATGAAGATGTTTTTTAATACAACACCGATTTTTAAACTTAAGTAACTAACCTCCAATTGTTCTATGAATTCTATCACTTTTTACACGGTTTTTTTGAAACGTAAACGTAAAAAAGAGTCGAGGTATTAATAAAAAAAAATGAATTACAATAAACTATATTTTAATATCCAACAATTAAGTAACATTAGTAGAAGTAATTTTAAGTCGAATTTTCAAGTTTTTCAAATGTTATTTGGTGATATTATAATTCATTAGCATTTCGATTAAATTGGATTTACATATAACTCTGGAATAAAATATTTTTAAAGAAGATAAAATAAATAATCCCAACTCTTTTTCTTATATACAAATCTGCATATTTAATTCACGCGATTGTGCAAAGAAAAAAATGTTTTTAATGTCATTTCTTAAATTCCAAATAACATAAATAATTATAGAGATTTAAATTATTTGTTCAATCAGAGAGTCATTATATTTTTTTGTTTATTGACTCCTCTGCTTCTTTTATTACTTTTTTTATAATTTCTGCTACACAAATGTTAATGTATATTACTGGGAAGCTTTTATTTCTATTGACAAAATTTTATAAGTCAAGAATATAATTTAAAATATGTATAAATATTTTATATAACTATACAGATTATAATAAAAAATAGAGATATTAATAAATCCAGAAAGAAAACTGGCGAAATTTAATGATGCTAGCTATACCATTAATCAGTTTTAATTCTAATACAGCTTAAACATTAGTTAAAAACTCATTGTATTCAATTTTATCATTTTTCGACTGGACATTTTGTCCGTTAGATTGAAGTTTTAATGTAACTTTAATAGCTGGGATGAAATATTATTTATTGAATATTATATATTTTATTTAAATGATCTAATAACTCTAAAGCTGACGCTCCTTCTTTATTTTTTTCTGCAGTAATATCAGCTGCTTCATATCTCCATAACATCTTGTTCAATAAATTACAGCTATGATTTATTTGACTTTGATCAGCCCCGAATTTGAACAATGTAGTTTTTTTTCTTGACACCGCCACTATTACTTTTTTTCGGCTGACCGCTATCCCGACTCGTTCCCATTTTAATTCATCAATAATAGAACGACGTAACCGACAATGGCCCGACTGCGATGGGTGGGGCCGCGCACCACCTTTCGATTCCCATTGAGCGCGCGCATTGAATATGACGAATGCGAGACGCATTCTCTATTAACAGAGATGTTCAGAGAATAATGGGCGGCGGAGCTGCTCGCGACTGCAGACACGTGAGCGGGTTCAGTTTCTCGCCGACAGGGGTCGCCAACCGAGCGGCAACTAATTACGGCCAACCCCTCTCTATGCCATGCAAATCGGCCGAGTAGGGGTCGTCACGCCGGTGAATATATCGAGGTGAGTTAAACGATCATCGATCATTATTTCCAATCAAAATTTTACGATTTCAATAACAATATTCTAACTATCGATTCTTTTTAATAAAAAGTACAGAAAAAACTCTTCTATTGTACATCGCTATAAATAAATAACATTTATTAATTAATGTTAAAAAAATACCAGAAGTAACGATGTTTACAAATAACTTGAATTTACTCTTGTTTACGCAGAATTTCTTGGAATCTTTTAATTAGTTCTTAGAAACATAAATACAGTATTATGTTATTTAATTTGAATATTACACAGTGATATATTTATCTGCGTAGCTAAAGTTTACAGATATTTAACATATTTCTGGATGATTCAATGCACTTAAATATAAGGATCTCATCTGTGGTATTAAAATAATCTCAATTTTTGAGTATTTAAAAAAATGAAAGCGGGATATTTAAATTAACCCCGACGTTAACAATTTAATTTATTTACAAAATTTATAATATAAATTAGATAATAATAAAACAATCTATCACGATTTGATCAAAAGGAAATGTTACTTTTGATAAAAAATAAAATATCAGTATTAAAGTAATCGCTACACGCTTTTTCAATTCCCGCTCAAATATCTCAAGTTCCGACTATTCGTAACAATGTCTATAATATTAATATTTAGTAATCGATCATAGAAAAATATGCCTGAGAAACGTGACATTGGGCATGACTTTTTAGAAGAAAACAAAGATATTTAAAAAAAATCTTTATTGTGTTACCAATCCCTGATGTTTCTTAGAATTAATAGTCATATCGAATGTTTATCTTATTAATAGTTATCAAAAAGGTTGTTAAATATTGTGCTCTGTGTTTTTATTGACAAAAAATTAATAATGTGGAAAGAATTTTTGGGGACAAAAACACCGTTATGAATGCTTTAACTTTCGTATTTGCGAGGCATGGTTTTCTGCGAAAACGAAAAAAATACGAAAGGACTACCTACGTTTTGCCAATATTGAAAAGATGAAAACAGAATTTCAGATGGAGCTAAACGCCATAGCGAAAATTTCGTTCTAGAATTGTGACTGTGAATGGTGAATACTTTAACCTTTTGCATTCCGTGGGCCAGACGTACTGGCCCAAAAGCTTTTTACGCAAACAACTTGAACCAAGTTGTTTTTTATTTAATTTATTTATTAATTTTTTCGATGAATATCTCTTTTAATAAATTTGTAAAAAAAATATAATGAGAATAACTCATAGATTCGAATATAAGTGGAAATTAAAATTAATATAAATGACATAAAAAAACCAACAAATCACCTCTCTTTTAAATCCCATATGGCATTCAATGTAAATCTATTCCTGAAGTAATAGAATTCATAGACAAATTAGAGACGTTATTTAAAAAAATGATATAATTTCCATATAAAGAAACGTGCAAATAAGGTAAAAATAAATATATTTTAATTAAGAAAAAAATAATACTTACGTCACGTCTGCTATCCTGTGTTGTTAATTTTACACGTTGTACATTTTTTGATATCCGGGCATAAAAATCTGCAGGTCTCGTTATAGTTTTAAAGCTCGTTCTAGATTTAGGCCCATAAGAAACCGGTGTTATGGTTCGTAGGTAATATGCATATTATTTCGATTATGTAGGCTAACCGCGACTAAGCTAAGTTAGTACTCGGATAGGTGTCCGACGAAAACTATGAATTCGGGAAATTCTTTATAACACTGGCTGGAGGGTATTTAAGTGGAAAGAGACATGTTTTATAAAAATATGTATGTGTAAGTAGTTTACGCGACTTACCTATTATTACTTACTATATTAAATTTACCCAGGTCGCGTATCGCACGTAACATATATCAGTTTAATAATGTAAGTTAACCGCGATTGACGTCTGGATAGGTAAATCCTTCGGTGAAAAATCTGGGACGAATTCTGGGAATTCTTCACGACATCGAGTGACTCGTTCGCCTTGCATCTTTAGAATCTTCATATGGGCGAACGGCGCTTTTGAATCCTCCATAGTAGTCAAATAAATAAATAAGGGAGCAAATGCTGATCCATACTCTTAATTAACTATTTTTTTACTTTTTTCCCATTAATCATTGCCTATTGTGATAAATTATTATGTCAATAATTAAACAAATAAGTCGAGGGTAGGATTAGTCGATCCTCGTTGTCTTTCGACAAAATTAAATCGTCGACCACGTCGGCGGTTCGACATCCCTGCGCGAGAAACAAAGCGGATTGACGCGCGTCATCGCAGCCGCCGCCATAACAAATCGACTCTTCGGCGAAAAGTCTCGACCGCAGTAATTACGATCGAGGGGCCGCGGACGCCGCCATTGGCAGAAAGGCCCCGGAGTGCCCTCCTCCCGGCCCCCACCAGCGACTCGTCGACAACCGACTAATTGCCAAAGAGACCGCGCCGAATCCGCACACCGCAAGTGCAAGCGTTTTATGCCGACGCGCCTCTTCGACGTCGTTCGATCTAACGTCGTTGCCTCGATATTTACGACGCCCAATTAGCGATTACGAATAATTTACGATCGCTCACCTGCGCGGACAACTCGCTCCTTGGTTAAGAGTAGCGCTGTGCAGCTAGGGGTTGCTGTCGACCAAACTTTGGGAGCTGCATAGCTCGCGCCGCTCCCCGCTACTCCCCGCCGCTCCCCGCCGCTCCCCGCCGCCCGCCTGACCAAACTTACTTCGCGCCCAGTCGCTCCCCAGCGTTCGCCGAGTGCGCAGGGTGCCGCGCGCTCATTTCTCCGCGCGATCTCCGCGATCGAGATAAACAAATAAATAATAATAATAACCGGGAATAAATCGCCGCGTCGTCTCGGCGTAACCCCTGTCGTCTTCGCCGCTCTCCTCGCCTTTGTTTTTGTTTGTTGTTTTTTTGTGTCACATGTGTTCCGCGCCGACGAATTAGTCTTAATTTAATCTGTGTCATGCCGCAATCGTCGTCCTGTCGCGACGCGTGACGCGACGGCGAATCGGGCGGAACGCTCCCCGGGAATTGAAAAAAGAAAAACGCTGACCCGGAACATAATCGAATAATCGCCCCTGTGGATAAATTATATCGAAATATAATCGAATCTGTGTGCTCGTATCCTGTGATATTTTCTTGCGTCGAAATATTTGTAAATCAAACAGGTGTCGTCGGTGATTCGTCGACATCGAGTGTTGTGATTGTGTTTTTATCCCCGATCGACGCGACAACACTTCATCCGCCGTAAGTAAACGTCACAAATATTCTATATATATATATATATAATTATCGTTCGACTTTATCGTTAATTCGTAGGGGTTGAATTTATTTTACATCAATATTCCGATCGGCTCTCGACGCTTTGCGACATGTGTCGCAATAACCCCCGCTTTAAAATTATAATATATTTCTAAAACGTCTGAGATATTTATCCGACCCGGCCGCGTTTCGACCCTTTTTTTAATTCGTTCCGCGCAACACATACGAAATGCATTATTTAGAATTCCCGGAGCGTTTCATTTTTCTGGAATATTTGTCGCGGATATTTAATTTGGAATAGGCGCGTCCGATCTTTCCCGCGGCTATTTATTATTGATGCGATATAGACCGCGGCCTCGTTTCGCGAGGGCTAATAAAAACATAATAATAAACAGAATAAATAGTCCCGCGGATGCGACTGTATCCCGTGCATAAAATATGAAGCCGACTCCGCCCAGATATGTGTACATACCGAAATGGAATAATAAATTCATAGAAATCCTTTAAGTACTCCGCCGGTTCCGGGAAGACTTTGTAAAGTTCCTCCCGACGGCCGCTCGTCAAGAAATTTTAATGACGTCGCGGGGCGAAGGCTCGATTCTTTGCAATCTCGTCGTAATAATATCATTGGCGAATTGGAATTGTTCGGATCGGTTGAAAAAAATTACGACCCCGTCTCGAATTCCGCGAAAAATATAAATATATTTCTTTTAACTCGATTCTCTCTTTGATCCCGTCGAATCTAATCTAGATTTATAGAATGTCTAGATTTTTTTTTTGCAGAATTATTGCGAACATAATGCAAAATTTAATGCGCGTCCCGACCGCGTTCCTCCCGTCGGCGAGGATGTGACGGACGATCCGGTCTTGCGACCCAAATATTTTGGCCTCCGAATGTGTGCCCCGAATTATTTATATGATTAATTTCTACGGGGCGATGCGGGGCCTCCGAGCTTATTTCGCAGTCGCTCCCGGTTCGGTTTTCTAGTCCCGCGGGCGACATTAGCGTCCCCGTCTGGCGCCTCTTATCGACGCACATCCCGCCCCTGCCATCTTTTATATCAATTATTCCGCGGACATAACCCCCTGGACCGTATCCACTATTAATCCGATCCGATGCTTCATTCCGGTGTCACATAAATGTCATTGGAGCGACGGACTTATAGGAGGGACGGGGTGTCTCCGACAGTTTGACGCGACCCGTCGGCTTTTTAAGTGATAGATCGCCTATTGTTTCCGATACTTTTATTTGTCATATGATAGAGTGATATGGAACGTCTGGGATAAATTTAATTTCGGGAATTGTCTCAAGACCTTTGTCTGCGACCGTTATGTTGTAATGCGTTTTGGGGTTTTGAGTAATCGCTCGGCGTCCGTCTATCGTCGTCCTCGGGGCATATTCTTCTCCAGACAGTGTTGGAATCCATTTCGAAAATGGAAAAAAAAATAGCAGACACTTTAAACAAATTTTATATTTACGAGACTTAGAAAAACGATTAAATCAATATTAATTGTGTCCCATTCAAAAATAATCCAGACCAGTCTTCCCCACATTGTTACAAACCGCGCGACAGTTCATCTCGGACCTCACGACTGACGAAGTCTTGCAGTTTCTTGACTGAAGAGTCAAGAAACTGCGAAGGCTCTTTATCTATTCAATATTGACAAAATGTCATTATCATTATATGATCATTTTTTTTATCTTAAGAAGTAGGAAAGAGTCACAGCAGGACATGGCCGGCGAATACGAAAACAAAAATCATGAAAATTATATAGATTTTTTTTCATATTCTCGATTTGCACGGTGACTTGCAGAATCAATCAACCGTGTAAACCGAGGGATAACCGTGCGTATGTATGCGTACGTACCGCCATCCCACCCTGTTCCACTTGGAAACTCATTGCCAGACTAACCCAATATGTATCAATGGGTTCAATGGGAAAATGTCACAAATTAATTAATTCAGTTCAGGAATATTCGAGGACATTTCTGTAACATATTAATTAATTTATTAACAGCGTTATTTGATCATCGCGTTTGCAAACAAACCAGATGAGCACACAATTTTTTCCTCAGTAACTTCGGAATAATTTTTGTTTCCCTGAAATGCATCATAATATAGTACAAATAAGTTGATGCAGTTGATTGTCTCATCTTTGACTACAATCTATAATTATTTTTTTAAATGTGGTTTATCACCTCTCTACACCACAGGAATTCTACAGTCGATGGATCAAGGAAGTGTTACTAACTTCAAAGTGCATTATTTAATAACCACTTTTGATCAAGCAATTGCATGAACAGAGAAAGATGAGTCATTAAAGGTTTTTTGGAAAATACAAAATCCATCATGCAATAAAAAATCTCAGAAGATCAAACTTAACAACGACATGTATGATTGAACTCTTAAAACCTTATATAAATTAGATAAGTATGTAAAATAGATAACCAATTTAACCTGAAAATTGATAATAAAGACGTAATTCAACTTTTGTAAAATGAAGTTGACGAACACTTAAACCAAAAATTGATTGAGATTGAAATAATTAAAGATTTAAAGTAACTAGATATACTCAACAATTATTATGAACTCAGACAGTGATAGATCTTTGTAGGTTAAATAGCATAATCGCTACCATATTCAGCAAGTATTTTTCTGTTATTATGAAATTTATTAAGAAGAGAAACAAAATATTATACAATCTAATCGCAGGAGTCGCCAATGGTTATAGATAGCACAGATAATAAAAATACTCTAATTATAATAAATAGTATATCATCATCATCATCATCATCACTTGCCAGCCACGAGACACCCACTCGCTGAGCGTATTGGCCTTATCAGATTCTCGAATGGTAGTCAAAGCCAAGGCAACCTGAGTCTCACACATGATGTGAGGGCTCGGCTTTTGTGTCCATACCGCGGGAACCAAAGCCGTCTTGGTATGCGGTTTTTTGTAAAGGGTTTCCCTCTCTTAGCCATGGCTAGCATTGGACTATATCTTCTATCACTGTTGGTATCGGATTTGACTTGCGAAGAAGGTGGCAAAACGGACCCCCGCTGTAAGTCGAAAACTGACTGTATTTAGGTTCGTCGTTAATTCCTCCTCTCGGTCCATTCGAGATACGATAATAAACGAACCCCGCGATTATCCGCGGGCCCACGCCATCTTTTATCGACCGCTTTATTATTTCGAAACATTTCTTTAACGCGTTTCTTCTGCGTCAGCATGCGTTTTATCGGCCGTGGTCAAACAAGATGTGTTTCTCAAGTCGCTCGCGTCTATGTCGTTTTTTTCTGTTTTATTTAAAAAAAATCGAATGTATAAAAATCGAAAGTGCAAACCGCAATGGCGACATTAAGCCGCTTCTTTGCCAATCTCGGATCTCTTTAATGTAGGTGAGTAGGCGTCGAAACTGCGGTCATCGGACGCCTGGATGCTTAATAAAAGTTAGCGACAAAATAAATTTAAATTTAATCAGAAAACTCTGTGGTTTAATGATTAAATTAAAAAAAAAAAAACGATTAAACCAGATAGCATTCGGATATATAACCCTTTTGAGGAATTCTTCATGACGCTGATGTGACTGAACTTAATCAATTAAATGAGCGACGCTTTGTTGTAATGCTATTACAATATTGTATAAGATTAGAAAGGTCAATAAATATAATTGAATCTCTAATCTAATCGACAACAGTACATAAACACATAATTGATATTCCTAAATAAATAGAGATATTCTATGAATACATAAAGGAATCGTTCATAAATTCAACAACCAACTATTCAAATTAATATAAAATACTCTGTAAATGACGTTGATGTTTCTAAATTATATGGAATTTTTATTACTAATCGATTTAATGTGACTTTGAAATCATGAAATCCAATAAAACGATCGTTTACGTATACGTTCTTCTTAATTTTAAGCTAAATCGATCACATAAAATTTTAATAGGTGGTTGGGTATATTTTTATTTAACTGTACCGTATGTGGCACGGTATTCTGAATGTATATATTTTTTTTTTATAGATTATGTGAAATTAAATTATATATTAGATCAATAATCAGTGGTGGCTCGTGGTTAAATATTTGGGGATGAATAGATAAATAGATACATTTAAAAAAAAAGTATATTTTGAGTGACTCAGTATAAACGGCACAGGACTGCTTCGAGTCGCAGCGCAATACAGCGCTTAGCGACGAGTCCCCCTCCCCCCATCCGTTGCCACTCTGCATCTTTCTTATACACGACGCTGACGCGGACAGCGCTCTTTATCTACATCTTAACACCGTCTACACTTCGTGTAATACAAATCCGTGTAATACGAGGTTTGAAATTCGTACAAAATTAGTCAATGCGTTTCAAAAAATATCGAAGTTTAACAATATCTTTTATTTTTTTTTATTAAACAAACGTCAAAATATACATTTACATATTTATTGAAAAAACTTGAATAACATACATACACTAACAATTCTATATATTCGACTCTTTTTCGAGATCGGTTGTGAGTGTTTATAATTACGGCGAATTCTAAAGTAAATTTTAGAGAGATTCGTAAAAATAAGAAGCATGTACGCAATTTCTCCTTGATTTTTTTATATTATGCAGTGAGAATCGCTTATTATAATTTTCAAACCATTTTCTACTAGCAGAAAAAAATTGATTGTTGATCTTCAGATGGCGATTATTCAGTTCTTTTTAAATTATCATAAATTGTTAGTGCTCTCTTTTGAATAATGTATCTGTCTATAGATATTCTTTTGTCATTGCAGTCTTCTATACATATCATAAGAGACCTTTTCATATTTTCTATTATTACTGAGTATTTTATTACTGATAAACGATTTTTTTTAAATCTTGTTGTACAAAAAATGCCACTAATCATCAACCATGTTATAAATATATAATCAATAAACACATATATATTAATATACATAATGTCCTCAATTTGCTTGGGGGTGCTGCAGCTCCGCTGTGTATATGGACGAGCCGCCACTGTCAATAATACCATTGTATGATTTCTGATAACATGGCGCTATTGCAAATATATCTGAGACGAACGCGATAATAATCATTCTATCTCATTCTCTCTAATGCCGTAATCGCTGCGAATAAAAGACCATGGATTGCATACTTCGCCCCACAATCAGTGATTTAATATAACATGTATCCGTATTTATTCAATTATTATTTTATTAACGTCAATAACATTTAATATCCGCTCCGTTATTATTATATTTGATGTTATTTTCATAGAATAAATAAATTAAAGGATATCATTTTTATTATTCCCGTTGCTTTAATATTCGGATCCGACACACGTACAGTAAAACTCATCCGTAAAATGAAAATTTCGTGTATTACATACAAATTACAAGGGAAACATTTGTAATGCCGCGCATAACGAACCAAGAAGTAATTCGTTACGATAATTAAATTAGATATGAGCGCAGTCGGCGAACCCAGAATTGTATAAGTACGAATTTAGGAGCGGCACCACCCGCCACAAAGTATACGCCGAAATTGGCCAAAAATTTCGCAAAATATTCATGCAAAAATGTACGAGATACGCATTGTAGTGAATCGCCTGACCGCCGGCAACTTGCGCCAAACAAGATAAGTGTGCCCGAAAAGTTTTCGTTGCCATCGAAGGACTCGGGTTAAAAACTTTCGAATGACCCGTAACCACCCTCGGTATCTATCGTATGTTTGTCTGAAAGCGTAATATTTATCCGCTCGTGTTCAACGTGCATTGATTTATAATCAGTATTTGCAGAATCGTAGCGATGTTATTGTTCAAATTTGTTAATTTCTGGTTTCAACACCACAGTTTCTCTCGTCTAGTTTCAGCGCCCGGATGCATCCGCTCGGTCTGGTCCCGCTGAAACTTGATTCTGAACATAAAGCGCGAACCTGTATAGCGAACCCGCTGCAATATTGCGGTTTGCTTATCGGCAGGCTTACGCTTCAGTTGGCAGACGGTTGTTGTCTTTGGGCTTGAGCTGCAAATGCCGCCGAGCAAACTGGGAAATTGATTAAACACAGCAAGAACCATTTCGCAAGTAGAGGATCTACGGCACCTACGGTTTACCGTCGTCAACGACATGGGATGGGGGCGGAATGGGAAGACGGGGGGAGCCAAGGAAACCACGTCTCCGAGGAGACACTGTTTGTCCAATAAATTGCGGGGATTAATTGAAGTTAGGTCGCTAATCGTAAAGATAACACTCGGTTGGCTGGTGTTGTTGATTTTTAAACGTTTTATAGCCTCAGGTTTGTTAAATAAGTTTACCCTAAACAAATAATGCATTTGAATAAATAATATTTAAACACACGTTTAACGCAATTAAATTTATTTATTACATATTTTAATATACAGTGCAGATGAGTAACCCTCTGCGGAATTCTATAGGCCGCTGACCAAGTCTTACTCATCATTAGAGATACGTGATTATCGCATTTTGCGATAAATGCGACATAGAAGCGATAGAAGCGATAAATGCGATATAATTGCGAAATTTTGAAAATTGCGAATAGATGTGAAATTTTCCATATATCGATTTTCTTGAAGAATGACTAAAGAGAATCCTCCAAGACTCTATGGACAACTCTTGTCTATTGTCTATGATGCCACATACTTAGGTTGGTACTTGTTTTGTGATATAAAAAGTGTAGCAAAAGGAAGAATTATAGAGTTGTATGAGTCTGGTACAAATACATTAAAAATTCAATGTAAATTTGTTAGCTAGATATGCGATAAATTTATTAATTTAATTGATAAATTAGAAGGATCTTCGTACCCCTTTTCCCATTTATTGTGGGATGAAATTATGGGAAAATTCTCCCGGTTATAACATAGGTGGCATTTTGCCTATGGAAACCCAGAAGCTACTTCTTGAAACAGACGAACACACCAAACTAGAGTTAATAGATATTCTTAAAACGCATAAATAAAAATATTTTAATTATTAATAAAACTATCGACACGTCTAAGGTGTTGAATTTCTTATTATTAAGAAAACTGTTATCCACTGCTATGTTTTTTGTTTCAAAAGTTGCTTATACATTTCTCAATATCCAGCCATGCAAATCTGCAGGTGCCTTGGATTTTTAAAGGTCCTTCTATTGATAGGTTGAGATCATAAGCGTTAGATCATAAGCAGTTAGTTGATCAATTTAACCATTTTATTAACTTTTTAAATCTTATTGGCCAAGAAGATTTTTTACCATATCATATTTTTAGCATTCAACACATCAAACCAAGTTTTTTTATTTAATTTAAACTAATCATGACTTTTATTGAAAATGATATCAGATTAAACATCATAACTGCTTTTTATTCATTTTCTCAATGAATGTATTTGTTTTATAAGTTCGTAAAAAAAACTAATGATAGTTTCTCATAGATTCGACTTGAAATCGATCTGAGTGGAAATGGTTAAAATCGTGTAAAAAAAGTTGAGTGTTTATAACCTATTATTTTTCAGAAAATGATAGATCCATTTATATTGAATCCAAGCCCAGTACCATAATTATCATCATCTTATTATTATTATTGTTATACATCGAAATTCCATCACATAATAAATTACAATTTCAATCTTTTCCACTCCTTGAGACAGAAGTATTGGACCAAAAGATTTTTTTAGCAAACAACAAAAAAAATGAATCGGATATCAGATCAAACCCTATCTGTGCTTATTATTTATTTTGACAATGAATATCTCTTTTAATAAATTTGTAAAAAATATATAATGAGAGAAGCTCTGAGATTCGACTAAAAATGAACAGAGTGGAATGGGTTAATACCTAATTCGTGCCAAAAAAAAATATATTTACGTTATTATGGGCTTTTTCAACATTTTGTTCAAGTTCAATATTTTTATTTCTTCAATGGCAAAGAGGAAATTGACTTAAAAATAGCACATCAATATATGTAATGCAGAAAATTAAAAAAGTTATGATTGGAACCAAAGACGTCGACAAACTTATTCTGAGTTGTACATATTTCAGTTTTAGACACATCTCGGAAGAAGCCAAAATAAAATTAATACGATTTAATTTTTTTTAAATTATATTATGTATTTTTTAACTTTATCTATATAAATTAATTATTATGTCATCTATTTGTGAAACTTTTTCTTTAAATTCGTTCAACTATTATGCAATTAAAGCTAAAAAATGCACGTTTATTGATAAAAATCTGATTCATAATGCTTAATAATATTTCGCAAATGACAAATTATGTACGTTTACCGGATTTAATTAAACCTTCCGCACTCCGAGTTGTCTACGGGTGTCACTCACTCTATTATGCTCAGCCACTAAATAGAGATGTCGACGCTGAAGGGTTATTTAGTAGCTTAGCAATATATATATCGCAACGCTCGCATACATCAAATATTACAATGATCCATCAATCATGAACAGATGACCCGCCAAGTATTAAATATACGGGATTAACTGTGCGCTCCAGTTACCAAAATGCCGAAACAGGAGCCCATCGTTTGATTAATTTTTCATATTAATTGTTGCGAGGCGGCCTATCTGTTTTATGTGAAACTTTTCTCAGACGCCGTGCACAAGTCGTAATGGACAATTTAACGCTAAAGTTTAATAATTAAATACATGTGCTAAATCATTGTCGAAACTTTGGTACATTAGTCACACTGAACAGAAGAGCAAATCGAGAAGAAAAACATTCGCTCGAAAAAAAGTGTATAATAATGGTCTCTCAATTTCAATGCTTATACATTATTAGGTGGGTGGAAAATTTATTTTTCCGGGAATAAGCAAGGAACGCACGCTCGTATTCTTTAATTAATTGTTCAGCTATTGGATGAGCCGTTCAATTGTATAATTTATTAGCTACATCCAAGAGTCTGCTACATCTTCTAAATTAACAATATAATATACGTACAAATAATTCGCTGTAAAGATATTTATTTTTATTTGAATTAACACTCAAGCATCCACTGTTTTCAGGCGAAACTTACAACTAAACCCCGCATCTTTTTATCGATCTTGCGATTTTGCGCGGTTCTTTAAAAAATGCTTAATAACTTTTTTCCTTTTGGAGATAATTTGACCAAAGAGAAGTATTATACGTTTAGTATACTTATATCAGTTTATTAGAATATTTAGATAAGAAATAAAATTTTCGAGCTGTGAAAATGATGA
>JAGXCT010036010.1:22483-80735 GCA_022495035.1 Philopotamus ludificatus | reverse complement strand
TATTAAAATAAATTATAAAAACACTAAAAACTAATCATTCGGCGTCATTAAATTTCGCGAGATGTTGACTCTAACTATTGGCTACTTTCAACAATTTAAGATTGTTAAATTGTGATATATGACATGAATTAAATATAAAAAGATCTATTGTATAAGTTTTCATTAAAAAATAATTGAGATATGAAGAATTCTGTGATAATTAAAATGAGATTCTAAATTATATTCGAATTAATTTTATTTTCTAGAATGTGTAACCCCACTGTTGGTTTAAGTAGAAGTAGGTAGCTACCAGCGGGGATTGCGTTCAGACCTCATTCCCCCATTAATCTTTACCCAGGGATTCCTAATGCGGAGTGACTTTACGTAAGATTAGTTGAGAATTATGCAGAAGAGCTGGTACTAGCTCTTCTGCGAAAATATATCCTTTCGTCGTGTAATTAGCATCGGATGCAGACGAGGCCGCTATATAACTTGCACAGCTGGATGTCTAGATGCAAGTTGGACGTATTTCTAAAACTTTCGCACAAAATTCACCAATAAATAAAACAATTCCTGGTATCATTGAATTTTTTTGCATATGTTAGATAATTTTTTGCATCCTAATTTTATTTAATTAAAATTAATGAAAATTGTTCTGAGAATCTTGGATCGCTTATTATTTTAATTGAAAATCTATTGGAAGCACTCGTTAATAACTCGATGCTTCGAACGTTCGTTAGTAAGTAACATAGTTTGTCTAGGTATACGTGTGTATTTATGTACGTATGTACAGCATCATTAAAACTTGAAATGAAGACATAGTATATGTATGTAGAATATTTATATTTTTATACATTAACATCATATATAAACATGGCAATTTTACCGTGATTAAATGTTGCAAAATGAGACGCAGTCACATTTTTTGGGGTTTAGCCAAAAATATAAATATGCAAATTTTGTACGGCGGACCTATAAACAATGAGTAAGGCGGCGGATTATTGCATTTTTTTTTTATATATATTCAGGGCCGCCGTGGAAATAAGAGATTTATTTACAATATTCATTGCGCTGATTTAAATAAATTTGCATATTTAAAAGAACGAAAAGCATTTATTATCTTCACTTTATTCTTAATTAAACACGACGTTGTAAAAATGGGCGGTCGTTAAAAAACGAGAAACCGCTTCGCGCAATTTACACACTTTTTTTATACAGCCTCCTTAGACCGATTCCGTGTATCAATGTCAAATGATTAGACGCCGAAATAATATACATATATGTATATTATTTATGATATTTTTGATTAAATTCTAAGTTTAATATTAGAAAGCTGGGGGCAACGAGAGCGTAAAGACTTTAATGCCTAAACACGTCTTTGCGCGCCTCGTTCACATCTTTAATAAAACTTGAGGAATTCCATGTTCTTATGCTTCTTATATACCCATCTCGTGAACTTATCGCCATTCTCACCTCCATATCTCTGGCTCTCGTTCTATCTCTCTATTCTCCAAGATAGAGAAGTTTTTAATGAGTTATGTTTGTTGAGCGAAAATTCGCATGGCCAACTTCTTCTCGTGAAATGAGTTCATTTTATTGTTAATTTGGCCAAATCTTCTCTGCTAATACAATAAAATATCACGACTTAAATAATAAACAGCGTTTTCATTAATATAAGACTTACAGCCTCATTGTTTATTGTTATATCTACTCGTTTCTGCGTACTTTACTTTTTAATATAAAAGGGCTATATTGTGATTTTTATATTATAAGATTAAAATGAATTTCATCGTAACAACCCGAGATATATTAATTATTCATCTAACCTAAACAAATATATAATCTACATGTATTTTAAATAATATTATTATTACTAAGATATGCAAGCTTTTATGATAATATTCTATATGTTGAATAATTATTTTAGATATTTTTAAAAATTGAATTTTCATTGATTTTATCATTCTAATAATCTTTATCGGTTCTTGTAAAATTCTTTTACCTTTCTATCGACTTAATTAGTTAGAATTAGTACCATTGGAGTGAAACTCCTTTGACTTTAAAGCAAATAGTGCATTAAAGGATGTTTCTTTACAATTTATTTATCATTTAATTTTTTTTTGCAGTGATCTGAATATATGATAATCAAAAAAGTGGGTTTTTGATATCAACCTATTCCTGAAAATAAAAAAATAACATGAAAAGATGACTTTTTGTCTAAATTCAGAAGATAAAGAGAAAATTGTTGAAGGAATTACACGCCATAAAAAAAATTGTTATCCAAAACTGCTAAAAAATTAGAAAAAGAGCTAGCACAATTCCGCGTATTTTTTTATTGGAAATCGTTCAGAAATCTGATTCTATGCATACTATTTTTTTGCATTTAATGTTATGTAACACGAAGATATCTTATCTATCATTATTAATGCTTATCTAATGTAAGAAATCTGATTCATATATATTTTTTTAATTATAATATCAAATTACCGTGTAATTGAAGTCGTTACAAAAATATTCCCAGGTGCGCGAAACATATATTGTGCATTGATTCTCAATTTCAGCTCCATATTATTATTGCGGAAGGAAGCAATACATCCTTGAATTTTTATATCGAATTATAATCGAATTTAACGGTGCATTAAACCATGATTTGAATATAAATGTGGCCATTAAATGGTTATTTTTGTTATCGGTTAATCGTCGCATAAACCCACGCCGCTTATCTACAATATTGCCAATATAAATGCTTAGTTTATGGTTGCAAATTTCTCAGCGCCGACGCTAAACTGTCGACAGTTAAACGATACAATCGTGTTGCATCAAAATGATACATTGTCGGAGTAAGAAAAAAATACTTGTGAAAAGTTGTTAAAATTCTTTATTACTCTTCGGCCCATAAATTCTTCATACATTCCTTTTAAGCATTGTGTTGAAAAGTTTTTCTTGTGTTTTTGCATTATTAAAACTTTTAGTATTTGTTACGGCTCGTATAAAACTCGGATTTTTTCTCCATAACTTTGCATAATTTGAAAGATTATATATTTATTTAATTTCTCTGTGTACACAATCGATGATGAATAGATCGAGGCAATCGTTAAGGATCACATGCGTCCATCGATCTCGACATCTTGTGCGTTCACACTCATCAGTTTCACATTTGGCTCTTCAAATGGTTATTCCGATATCAAAAATTCATTTTCGACATGTATAAATGTCTAATCGTGCATGCCAAGTTAAATTTAATGCTTATTGTAATCGATGCTACGTATGAGAAAATGTTTTTGTCGATGTTCGATATTGCAAAAAAATATATACTTTTAAATACGATATGAAAAGGTCAATTAAATGTTTAATTATTCGCGTGAAATTTATTAATAATTGCAATAAAAAACTCTGAATCGTATTGATAGATGTGGCTAGGTAATTAAACCAACATTGTACTTTATATTTATCCAGATATGGAGAATAAATTTAAATATTTTATTAAATCTGCTGTATATGATGTTATTTTAAAAAAAGATTAACATATGGTATAGAAAATCGTGTAAAAATGGTAATATTACAAACCCAATTGATAATTCACTCAAAATATTATTTATACACACGTATTTTAATTTTAAAAAATATACTAAACACACGTCTAATGCGTTAGAATTTAATGAAGCTTTTTGGTTTATTATTAGAAAATCTATTGTCCACTTCTGAGTTTTTTGTTTCACAGGTTGATATCCAGACATACAAATCTATAGGCTCCGTTAAGATTTTAAAGGTCATTTTATATTGTGAGAAAATACTTTTCAATACTCTTGAAAGCCCTAGGGAATTTAAACATCTGTTGCTGAATAAATTTTACTATTTCATTTACATTTTTATCTATTAGTCAATAGTTTTTGTAAAAATATAGTGTTTCTTTTTTATAGTGCACCGTGTTGTTTCAAAACCGTGCAAAAAGTGTTGAGTGTATATAAATATAATATAAATCCAACATGTTAAAAACTTTTTGTATTTGGCTAAAAACACTAAAGAATATATATTGTAAGTAATCGGTGACTGTTATTTTCCGCAACTGCGAAAAAATAAATAAAAACAACAATACTCGCGTCTGTTGCCACGTACGCGATGTTTTTTCTCGCTCGCATCCGTTACGATGTGCCGACTGCGAGTGAAACATGCTATTCACACGTGCAGCGAAAGCTCCGTCTGGGGCAAGATATCGCCGAGCACACGTGTCATTTACGATATAACTTTAATAATATAACATATAATCTAATAATGATACAAGTGATATCGAATCTATTATTATTAAAAAAATAATATAGTTAAACAGATATAAAAAACTTTACTTTAGTTGATCCGTAAAATTTTATTGATATTAATTTTATTTCAATGTTCTTCTTCTTGTTTGGTCGGCACCCTCATGTCTGAGGATCGTGATCATTCTTGTTCCGAAAGTTCTTTAATTATAATACAAAAATCAACACAACTTTTAATTAGTCCCCCCTATAACGTTTGCGGCAGTTTTTTCCTCTAACGTACATCTTTTAAAACGTTAAATAGAATTTTCATAAAAATATTATATAATTTTATAAAATTAACTAATAAAATATCGTGTTGATCTTCCCTCCCCGCAAGTTGCGGGAAGATTAAGTCAGCCAAAATACGAAAGGATATCGCTCATCGTGCTAATCAAAGTCATTTGCGCTGGTAAACAAGTAAAAATGTAAAAAAATGAAAAATGAAAATGTTTGATGCACTGATCTCCTATAAATCAAAAAATAAAATTACCCCCTATAACGTGGAACCTATCTTGACGTTATAGGGGGGTTTACTGTAACTAACATAAAATTCATAGCAAATTATTCGTCTTTTATATGCGGTATAATATGATTGTCCTTTCCCCGACAACTGTTTGGCTCTATAAACATTTTTTTTTAGATAATATTTATCCGTTTTTATTTGGATGACCAAAAAAGATCAGTTTATTTTTTGTATAAGCATATTTTTTTATCATTAACATAATCATTTCAGTGAGGAGCAGAGGAGAGGACAGTGGAAATACATCTGAATTATTATTATAAATTTTTCATTAAATATTTACATGAAAATTATCCGTAAATTGGGATAGTAAATTAGTATGATTAAAAAACTTTTCTAATCAATTTTAATTTAACGAAGTGCAACACGCCAGTTAAATAAAATTTTCATATATTCCACCTTAACGATTGTGAATAAAATATCTAATGAAAATAAGTTTTCCACGCGAAAGCCTAACTAACTAACATAAATTATTCACGCGGTGTTTTCATGCGACCAAATAGTGAGAGAGCCGAATTTTATTTTCTTTCCTGAAACCAGTTACAGTGCACGATTCGATTGCGAATAAAATTGTTTCGCTGCATTATTGACCCATCCGTCGCGGTCTTTATTAGACTCGCATCCTGTACACGGTACAGGGTGTTCATCAATCAAGTTAATTAATGTTTCTCATTACCGATTCAAATGGAAACAAGATAAAACGTCGATCAGCGATCGCACCGGTCGCCGCGCGATAAATCAACACTCGAGCTGACGCCTGTGACGCGTAGGCGCGGATTCGCATTCTTCGGCCGCTCTCGCGAATATCAACTTGCTTGCGAAATTAATTACGTCGACGCCCCGGGAAAGGTTCGATGTTTGTCTTTTGGCCACGAGTTGCCAACTCTCCGGCGGGCCGGGACTGCGGCCCGCCAATTTTGCAATATGAATTATCAATGCGAGCGCGAACCTAATTTCACTTAAACGTGTAAACACAATTACATTAAGGATGTGTGATTATGCGAAACTTTCGTTGAAACAAATTCGGCGTGGAATTGCGGCTATTTCGGCATATCCCCAAGGCAATTCTGGGAGGTGGGCATCGCAAACTTCGATAGATGTTCAGATATTAAACAGCGTACTCAAATATTCTTTGAATTATTACATATTTCACTCAATCACCGGAAAAATAAATTCCAGGAAACATACACCTGATTGCTTACTTTAATATTACTTACCTTAATGAGCTTTCAACTTGACATGAAACCCACGTAATTAATTCCATGAACTTCTTTAAACATTCAGGTGAACGTTCACAATGTTATATGATTTTTTTAGTATTTGCCTAATTATGTTTGTTGTTGATATCGTAAAAATACGTAAATTTACACAATAACACAAATATATAACTCATAAATTTTAAGGAACTGTTCTCATAAATATATAATTTTTATTACTAATCACATCAATATAATAATTTTCTAGATATTAAGTAATGCTCAATAAAATTTTATTATGATGAAAACATTATAATCCTAAACCATTCTCAGGACAACAAAATGTTTAGATGAAAATATGAAGCAATTATTATATATTGCTTTTATATTAACTTACATTGTTAACTTAATAGCCTAATTAAATAGTTTACCTACTATTTTAGTATCACTTTGATTCAATTATTAAATTTAAAATTATTATTATTTTTGTACAGTAATAATCCGGTATACGACCTTATAGATCTTTGGACTTATACCAACAGGACTTTATCAAACGAATTTTTCCGCATGAGTAATTAAGGAAAAATGATTAATCTGTTTGAAAAGCAATCTTGCTGTATTTTGAGTTGAAAAACAATTTAACACTTTCCACTCTGACACATTTCAAGTCGAATATATGTTCTACTCTGATTAATTTTATTTTACGAATCTATAAAAAAACATTTTCATTGGGAAAATAAATTTTGTCTGATCTCTTATTCAATAAAAAACATTTTAAAAATAAATTTATGAGAAAAAACGTGGTTCAATTTATTTCCTAAAAAATCGTTTGCCTCAGTACGTCTGTCTTACAGTGGAAAAAGATTAAAATTGAAATATTTCTTAAATTAAAAGTAGTTTAGATCTTTCTTCGTACATTTCTACTTACTTCGTATTTCCTCGAAACACTGCAAGATTGCTTTCCAGCGTCGATATTATACACTCAACTCTTTTTTACATTGGTGTAAAATAACACATTAGACTAAAAAGAACAAATACTATATTTTTAAAAGAATACCTTTAATTCACGAGGGTTTGTACTTTGCTAAGAATATGAACCAGCATTTTGGAGATCCAACGATTTGGTATAATTTATTTATTAGGTAATTTTTACACGATTTTCTATACCACAATGTTATTTTGTTTATAACACGCTTTTTAAATTGAGGCAACCAATCTTTATTTTTTCTATAAATACGGTTATTTTTTTACACGATTTATAATGAATCTACCGTGTAAAAAAATATTTAAAATAATCACTTTAATTTAATTTAGCATACTTTACCTTTTTACAAGGACATGATTGAAGATCATTAGGTTTGACGTTTACTAATTTTTTTCTAAAGAAATTTGCCTTTACCTGCAATTTTGAAGTCGTATTCGAAACTACTGCATATTAAATTTAATTTTTTAATGACAATCAAGCCTGGATTATCCGGATTTGACGTCAGGCGTATATTTAATGCAATTTTGTATTCAAATCATAATTTATTAATATACTGGACTGTGTTTATTTGAAGTCTATGGAATTATATTAATATATTTGTATACATGCGACAAAATTCCAGTCCTTTTTTCATATCCATCCAATTTCGTATACCCACAACATATCATTCGTGAGCCCCTGCAGTTCTGTCCCCGAATTAAAGATTGAAGAAAAGCAACTGCTCTCCGATGAATAGACATAATCCCTCGCTCTGTTTATCTGTAGATTATTTGGTAAACATGTGTATTTATTCTCGGGCCATACACAAATAAATACGCGTATACAAATTTGGCGAATAATGGCGCCGGTCCAACAAAAACGATCCCCTTTGTCGCTGCGACCAACCAAGAGTTTCGAGACGAAAACGAGAAGAAATTCAGAAACGTTGCACAATGGCGACTTGTTTGCATGCTCCCGAGGATACGTGTATTCTATTAAAGAATCAAATGACGGGCGAAAAAAAATATTTGTCATTGTCGATCTGTAGAGCACGGGGTGGATGAGAGTTTGGCAGAATTTACAGGAGATTAAAGGGGTCATATTTCTGTATATATATTTTTTCGAGTACAAATATATCTATTCAAGGATATCATGCTGCTGCGGGCCATTCTTGCTTTTTGTGGCGCTGAATGATATGAAAAAAAATGAGAAATCTTATTAAGCTCCGTTGTATGATATATAACATACGTACATATAATACATGTTGGTTATATTCTCGTTTTTATTACGTTATATTATTTAAAAATATAATTTTATTCGAATTATAAAAGATGTACATAACATATCCGTAATTTTATAAACTTGCGCCATTTTCAGCAGCTTTCAGCGTCGTCGTCGAGTGTTTCCTGGAAGACTGCGCTTAAACTTAAAATGTTTTCTTCCGTTCTGAAGTGAGACGATTTATGTGACACTTCTTCCTATTCCACTCTGCCCCCGGCTCGGTGTCACTTGCTCGAGACCAAGTTATATCAATGTGCAGGTCAAGACGTCCAAATTACCATATAAATGGAACTGGAATCTAGAGAAGATCTCTCAACTCTATACACATGTACATGCGATTCATTGAAAAGTTGCTTCGTGTGTGTAATCACGAGTGTTGATACTTCCTCTGAGAAATAATATCTTTGACAGGATCTTAAAATTATTATTTTTATACGAATGACACACAATACTCTTGACAAATGTCTCGATGTTATCCCTGAGACGCGTCAACAGGTAAAAAAGTCACAAAAAATCCAATCTTTTCTACACATTTGTTATTCGATATATGAAAAAAAAAATATCCCATGCCTCTGAAATGATTTCGTATATTTAATTTAATTTTTCTGGACGATTACATACGGCAATCATTCGCATGGATTGAAACTATGCAGTAGAAGACGCATTTTATCCAAAAGCTCCGCAAGTTTCCGCATTTAAGCTCGAATCATTCGGCAGCACAAAGCAAAGATTACAAATGTTGTAGTCTATTCTATACCTGAGTTGATACACGGCTGCCGAATCCGGTTCAGGTATTTAAAAAAAAATCGTTTCAGTTGACAATTTCTCGGTTCCGCTAACACATATGCTTCGTCAACGAAACCCCCCGGGACTATCGAGGTTTAATCTCTTGTTTACCTGGAACCGCCGAATTGTATGAGGTTCCATTTTTTTTTGCTATAATGTGTGAATGTGATGTAAAATGAAGCGTAACTCACGCGTGTTTGGTTTTCTTCACAGCGATAATAAATGACATATGTTGCTTATTGATTTTTATTTCTATTGAATATCGTTTATCGTTCAGGAAGTCGACACAATGTCGATTACGATCGACCGATCCGTCTCCGGATGGGAAACCTGCCGCATTCTCTGCAAATATAATCATCGAGGTCTATAAAAATAATTTCCTTGTTAATAACTCAAATTATCAACGAGCTTTCAATCGACGTAAAAAATATGCCTGAGATCTACCTAATAATTATCTTCGAAATAAAATATCCTCGATAATTCTGTTTAAGTAAAATCTTTAATCTAGTCGTGCCGATGGGTCCTATTTGGGACCCCAAGTTTTTGATTTTTCTCGAATAATTCTTTTAATATAAATCCTACATACCACAAAGTTTTTGTATTTCTCTAAAATAGTCTAAAGAATAAAAAATATTATTAATACCTTTATTATTCGCAATTGCGAAAAAAAATTAAACAATATTCGCTTCTGTGGCCACGAGCGCAATGTTTTTTTTGCTTACGATGTGCCAAGTGCTAGTGAAACGTATACTAGTGACACGAGCCGCGAGAATTTGACGGTCAATCTACCGGCGGCGTGTCCTCAGTCTGCGGCGTGACATCGCCAAAAAAAATATCGACCAAATTTTAGCAAAAGCATATCGTGAATAACTATTTTTATTCTTGGAATAATCCTTTTTTTTAAAAGAAGTCAGGATATTGATAAACATTTCATCAATATCTTGGATCTTTTTTACCTTTATAGATAGACCCCCTTTGGACGACACGGTTGATTTCGAGCCGCCGTGATGGATCGGTTGATTTTATTGTACAGTTCTAGTTGCTTAAATATTTCTTTAAGCAGATACTTGTATGTTGGTAAATTTAGCTTTGTAATAAAGGATGTGACGGGTTGTACCACATAAATATTCCAAAAAAAGTTATTTTATTGAATGGATAAACAAAAACCTAAATTCGTTACAGTCGATGTGTAAATACTGGAAAGTTTTCGATCTAAATAATCTATTATTTCAGGGACAGTTTTTAGCCATAAATAAATACATATGTCATATATTTTACAAAGGGCATGCAGTGCAATGAATGAAACAGTGTCGAGTCGTAAAACTTTAAAAGAAAGCCTTTTGTAACGTATAGATAACACGTTTCGTGTGAACCCGCGTTAGTGCGGGAGCGGGTGTTTACCGTTCACGGAAATTTCCGCACTAACGCGGAACCGGGTCTCTGAGTGTTAATAGCTGAATATTTTTTGTGCACATTAAATAAACTCAGGATCTGAAATAATCTATGTTAGGAAAATTTATCTATATATCTTATAATATATAATAAAAAAACACTATGATAACACTTAATCAGCCGAAAGCCGATTTATAGGCTAGGCTATTCTCGATCACCATAGGCCGGTATCCTATTTATATGCTTTTCTGAGTGTCTAGAGATCTCAATACATACATTAATCGTGATGAACTAGAAGACAGTTGCTCTGGAGAGAAACCTTTAATTATTAAAAAATATATAAAATAACTATTAAACTTTTATCATTAAGCCGATTAATGCTATTTCTTATTTGCTTAAAAAATAATTATTAATTTAAATTTCTTGCGATAATTGGTAAAATCTTATGCGTGATCTCGTCCCGTGTCCACTTAGCATACGATTTATTTTAAGGACAGCCCTGTCAGCGCCTGGAGTGTAACAGGTGACACGTAGTCACCATCTTATTTTTGGTATTTGGCCACGAATTTATATATGGCCAAACCGTCGTCGGCCATAAATCGGGACGACATTACTCAGCGCCCGACCACGCTCTCGTTTAATTGTAATAATTACATTTGTATTAAGACGTTACACGGTGTTCGCGCGGGAAACCAGTTCTGTATGCGTGCGCATGCGCACTCTTTCTCTCTCCTCGGAACTCCCCCGGCCCCCGCCCTTCGCCTCGCCCTCCGCCTGCATACAATTTGGATGTAACCGAGCTTGTTTTTACCCACAAACCTGTTGTCGGCCAGGAACACAACGGATCCGAATATCTGTTGGGCTCTGTAACGCGATACTTTATTTCCACCATTATTTTCCGCCGGAATTTATTTTCGTCGTATCTCCCTCTCCGCGAAAATAATATTTTTTACCGAGCTCGTTAACGGCGGAAAAAAAATTAACGAATTTAATTCTGGACAATGTCTTGATTCGTAATTGGGTTGTGAAAATTTTCGGGATTAACTCAATTATTTTGCCGGGGATTAATTTGATCTCTTTTCGAAAAGTCGGATAATCCGACCTTTTTGATATGGTCGCTGCCCATAAGCCGGTTGCGGTTTTGCTCCGGACCGCAACATCTACGATTCCCCTTTAATATCAAAAATTATAATCTGCGGTATCATTTTCATTTTTTTAATATACGTATGATATTCAATCTCGTACAAAAGTGTACACCATTGCATGCTGCGTAATAATTTACAACCTCAGAAAAATATGTAGTACACATTACTATTTTTTACACGACAGATACGTCCCACCAAAAACCGTATAAAATGTGATAGGAATTCATAGAATAATTTAAGATTGGAAAAAAAAAATCTATCAGTCTAATGTGTTGAATCTAATGGAGATTTTTGTTTGACTGTTATCGGAAATCTGTGTTTTTTGTTTCACAAGTTGTTTATACATTTCTTGATATCCATATAAATCTGCAGACCCCTTTGGTATTTTAAAGCTCGTTCTAGATCGGAATCATAAATTATGAAATACTATTCCTTACTCGTAGCAAATTACCTTAATTCACAAGTCCCAGTGAATTTAATCACATGTTATATTTTATATCTGAGAATCGTGTTAGAACAAATAATTCGTGTTAAAATATATGATTTGTTCTTTTTTATGGTCGGTGATATTTAAAACCGTGGAAAAAAGAAATAAGTGTGCTTGATAACTCTTGGCTATCAATTACAGTGATACCTGGAGGTGTTAAAGGTTTCTAAGAACTACGAGTCATAATTGAAATAGCGCTAGACAGGGTAGTTTATATATAGGGTGAATAAAAATAAGGGGTAGTAATAAGAAAATGACAAAAGCAATAGTTTTTGTCATTATTTTACATTATTATATAAAATAAATCAAGTTAAAGAAGCTGTCGTTGTAGCTTTAAGCTTATCCTCCCCTATAGCTTTCATAATTATTTAATAATATTTAATATCAGAAATCACCCACGTTATTATAAAACATAATTAAGTGTGCTTCATGGACCTGAAGAGAAAGTAATCGGTCGGATTAGGAAATATAGAGGATGTGGCAGAACCTTCCAGTTAAACACTTACATTTTTTCTTGGGTCATTCTTTCTTTAATTTTAATGCATTAATTTTAGTGAAGAATTATTCCCTTTCTGTTCAATTAAATTGGATGTTTGATTTTTATTTTCTCGTTTAATCTCTCCAATTCTTCACAGTAAACTTACCGGTTTTGATAATTTGCAATGAACTATTCCTCTTACATCCTGCCATATGTAAAACCTTTCGGAGTTTTAAACCAGGCCATTTATCGAGTGATTTTTATTAATTTCATTTAGTCCAGATTTTTATTAATAAATAATATTTAAGGTATATTTAAAGTTTAGGATGGACACAGAATATGAACGTCAATTTAATGATTAAAATCGCAATGCCAATTCTCAAGAGGTCCTCTCTAGCAAAGCTTTTATCTGCCCTGGACATCCTAATCTTTTAAATTTGACATATTATTAACACATTGCCTACGGGGCGAATCGCGGTCAAACTTGTGCTGGGTCGGGACGCGTTCGCCGAAATTTGGTGAAACGTCGTCTTTTACAAAAAAATCATAACTCTTTTATTTAATCAAGACATTTCTGCCCAAGGTCTGAAGTATCTAACCAAAAACAAATATTTATAAAAGACAAAACGTCGTTTAAGTTACAGCCGATTAAACGTGTAGTGTCGGCTAGCGTGTGATATGCGCGCCCCAGACATACACGAAAACGCCTTTGACGTGGAATCCACGTCTCCCGTAGGCAATGTGTTAACATTATTGTGTCATGACTTCTAGCTATCAAACAGTCTGTTATGATAATGTAAATTAACTGCGACTGAGCTAGGTTAGTACTCGGATAAATCTATGATTTTTATAAATTCCTTATGACACTGGCCAGGGGGCAATGAGAGTGTGAGAGACTCTTTACCCCCGTATCTTAAAAAGAGTAGTTAGCGCTTTAGAATTATTTGCAAAGTTATATATCCATTTTTAAATAAATAAAATGATTAAATAAACTTGTCAAAATATGTCAATTTTGTTTTTAACAGTTTGACATTGCAATCATTCCGTTTAAAGTATTTTTTTTGTCGATTATCATATTTTATAATACGGTCGGAAAAGTTCTCGCACAAATCGCGGTCACATATTGCGAAAATTTTTCACATACTGCACGGAACGGAATTTTCGGCGCAAGTGATTTCGGTATTCAGCTTTGGTACGGTCAGTTTTCAATTTTGATTTTATGGCTTTTAACGTGAAAAGCCTTCGCGTGTGAGGCATAACGGCATTGGCACGTGACAACTTTCAATATGCTCGTCGGACATTTATTTTTCATCCCCCCACCACGACCCTAGTTTTTGGCGATGTAATGGCGAAATTTTGATGAAGCCATTATTATTTTTTTCGTATTAATAATACTTTGGACTAAGTCTTCATATTGGGGACGGATCTGGGTTCACATCCGTCGGGTGAAAGGCGGACGATAATTGAAATGTCAGTACACACCAAGACAGCCGGGGCCAAAGGACAAATGGAAGTTTTATCTGTGAGGGTCGGATGAAAAGTCACGAAGAAGGGGTGCCAGGGCGACCCATTGAAATGTCGCCGGCCATCAATCAAGCGCCACTGTTAACAGGGGTAGCCAACCGTTTCGTGGGGAGGTTGGAGCAGGCGGTGGGGGCAATTTTAATTAAAACATTTTTCGATGCTGCAAATTGTCATCTTGCGATGGTTGCCATCGTGACCGAGGTGTCAGTCGATCGAGTGCGATTTTTGGCACTTGAGTGGCAAGTTTTTCCCCTCGCCGATTTCCTTTTATTGCGATAAATATGACACTGCTGGGAATAAATAAATTACTTTATAAATCTACGAAATAAATATTTTATAGAGCTTTTTTTACACTTCTGGCGCGATTATTGATTCTGATTATTTACATAAGATTCGTTTTTAAAATAATTTTGAATTCTAGTATTAAGATATTTATAAATTCTTCATAATAACTTGACATACATATTTTTAAAAAAATGGACTATTCTAAGAATAAAAATAGCCATTCTTGTTATCATCCTTTATAACTTGGTCGATATTTTGGGTTTTTTAACTAATCAATATGACACATAAATGACAACGCTCTCGGCAATGTCTTAGCGCAGACTGAGCTCTCGCACTCAGCACATCGTACCGGATGTGAACGAAAAAAAACATCGCGCCCGCTGCAACATCAGCGAATTTTTTGTTTCAATTTTTTTGTTCGCAATTGCAGACAATAAACTACAATGATTATTAATAATAATAATTTTTCAGACTTTTTTGGACAAAAAAAAAAATTTTCTGACATCATTTTTTAAGGGTTCATCAGAAATTATTTTCCACCCATCAATATATAATCAATAGCCTCATTGGCACGACTAGGTTAAAATAATATCGATTCCGATTGAACGATTCTACTTGATATTTTCTCTTAGCTTTATTTACTTTTATCTTGAAAAAACAGTATGAAAACAATATTTGAAAGAATTTGCATACATATTAATAGTTTTAGGATATATTTTTGTTGTTACATTATCATAAATTTATACTATTATATTTAATCATATAAGAGATTCGATACAAGGAATTTCATTCATCAATATCACTTTCAGCCATTTTTCGGATTTTCTAGAACTCACTTTTCGATGCTGAGTTGTGAGCTCCTTCAGCGATTCTATCTTTATCTTCTCAATGTGGGCAAAACGTCATCCTTTCGTATTTTTTTTTTTATCTTGGGGAATGGCAAAAAGTCGCAGCAGGCCATGTCTGGCGAATATGGAGGCTAAGGCCCGCTGTAAAATAAATCCCACATATTCTATCTATTTTACAAGTGATAAAATTGCCGAGCCTAACAAAAGATCTAAAACCTTTTCGAAAACTAATAATAACTTAAGCATCCAATATGACTTCTAATGCCAATGTACGTCAAGGACAATTATACCAACACATGGCATTTAAAATTATACCTCCCCAAAATTGGAAAAATTCTATTATCTTCTGAATTGCCACCTAATTAATCAATTAACCACTTCCGTTTATAAATATTGAAATAAATTTAATTACTTATTTAAAAAAATCTAGGGCATGCTTCTGATTATTATATTAATTTCAAATAAAATGATTTAATAATAAATTAAATAACGAATATTCAAATATTATTAATAAATTGTTTGATCAATAAAAATAACAAATGAATATTCAACCGCCGTTCAGTTTTCCTCGCCGAAAATCAAACAGTGGTCATTGAATCTGATTGAGGTGAGAATAAAATATTATTCTAATGATCCAAGGGATCTATAACACCATATTTTGTGCGCATATATCATACATCGGAATTTGAAATGATTTAAATAATTCGTTAGCCAGAATTCATCGTCTTCGTCACAGCATTCCATTATTCATCAATTTTCGTACGAAATATTTTCGGACGCAATCCTGGAATGCGGCAAACTATGCGAATTTTCCGACACGCAATCACCGATATGCAAAAAATCGATTTGTTTTTTAATTCGGTATCGAAATCCGTCGGCCTTGGACCATAACAAGGTTTTGTTCACGCCTTAAACATCGATCCATCGAAACGCACACACACACGCCCAACTATTTCGCGATACATCGCTCTGAGGCAAACCGATCAGATAAATAGGGATTTGTGATAGATAGCGACCAAAATATAGAGTTCCTACATGTTTATTAGGCCCGTTCCTCAATTATCACGCTGTTTGATCTCGATATAGACATTCAGATTTGCCCACCGCACAAGATGGCCCGTGGTCGCGAAACAAGCAATTACCTCCGAGTTTTTTTTTAACCTTTTTCATATCCCCAATTACGTACGGCGGCGTTCGAATGTCTTAATAGGGTGCTCGTTTTATATATTTATTTTTTTTTGTATTCCGCAACAGCTGATTTCGCTTAATGATAGTCGGCAGAGAAAAAAACGGATTTGAAGAATTCGCCGTCCGCTGAATTTTGCAATAAATGAACCATTGAATATATATTTTTTTTTTTTGATAGAGCGGTAACTTGTCACGTGATTAACAAGCCGGAAAAAAGATTTATATCATATTTCTGCGACTGAAAATTCCGAGAAATGTATGGCCGAGTTATTCGATCTGAGCTATGACTAATTCTTCCGTCGAATAACGTAACGAGATATCTATTCGATTAGGTATAGTCATATATATTTTATATTAATTTATTTTTATTTGTTGCAGGTGTTGGCTGTATGATATCGAATTAATTTAAACAGATTGTAAGTTCGTATTTTAAAGAAAAAATATTTATTCACTTAATAGTTATAAGATAAATAAAAAACGTAGCCTGTTAAAATGTCGTGTCCAACTCTTTGAATGGAAATATTTGCGTTACTATACATCATTTTTCTTTTTGAGTCAAAGTATAAAGACTAACGAGAATATCAAAGATGATTTCCAAGGTTTTCTAATATCCGATAAATGTCACAGGTCGTATAAAAATAAAGAAAATATATAATATAATGAAGAAATATTTGATACATACAATTAATCATGGGTTCTATTACTTTAATCAATTCGTAGTTTATAAAAATTGATCGCATTCTCAGTTTTATTTGTGCATATTGTTTTTCATTAGATTTATTAAAAAAATGTATTTATTTATTGCCTCTGCCTAAAAATAAACGCATACGTTTTCGTTACGTATTCCTCAAAAATAATCATAGCTTAAAATATCATATTTTACCAAAATATAGTGTTTATTGTTTAGTATTTATGAAATAAATACTTTTTCTTTAATAAAATTACATTTTCTTCCTATCTATTTTGCATCTCCCCAGTCTCAATTTTCCGGGGACCACTACTATCCCTCTAGATTTATCGTCTACCCATAGGGGAACATCCCCTTGGTAATCATATGATAAAATAACAGCGGAAATTATTCATAATTGCATTATTACATTTCTGCAATATGATCTTGATGCGTCTTATTACTCTAGCCGTGCCATGATGGGGTATATTAGGTACCCCAAGTTTTTTTATAACTCTTTTAACATAAATCCTACATGTCCCAAACTTTTTGTATTTGTTTAATGAAGTCTAAAGAATAAAATGTATAAATAATCATTGTCCTTTTTTGTCTGTAATTGCAAAAAAAATAAAACAGTATTCGCTGCTGTCGCCACGCGCACGATGTTTTTCCCGCTCGCATCTGGTACGATGTGCCGAATGCGAGAGACACGTGCTGCGAGAGCTCAGTCTGCGACGAGACATCGCCGAGAACGTTGTCATTTACGTGTCATATTGATTAGTCATATCCAAATTATAAAGCATATCATGAATAACTATTTTTATTCTTAGAATAATCCATTTTTTAGAAAATGGCTTTAAATTATCTTGACTTGAACGACACTGCGGAACTGCAGTACCCCCAAGCATATGGAAGAAAAATATTTTCATATAATAATATTATTCATCATTATTATTACTATTGTAAATATTATTTAATATTTTCACACTACCCTATATTTAATATTTAAAATGAAATACGAACGAAATATATTTTTTAATATTCCGCAGCACCCTTAAATATTTTACCCACGAGCCCTTACTGATTTTCTATTTATTTTAAATATTGTTATAAATTTAGAATTTTTTCTACACTATAGAATAGAATTTTTTTTACAAAAGTTTCATAATTAATTGTCTTTTTGGAGAAAAATAGAAAAAGTGCGAATGAAATTCAAGAGGTAATCATCGTAAAATAAACTATTAAAAGCCTATAATCATAAGTAAAATTACATATTAATCTAAATAATTTAAAGAGTAGGTATTTATATGTATGTAAATTTTATATATAAACGGTAAAAACATTTTTAATCAAGAAACTCTCAATAACATGATGCACTTTTACGATATCGTAGTGAAAAACTTTTTTATAGAATTTTTGAAATTACACTACGGGAGAAGTTATGCAGTTTTACGATTGGACCAAATTTCACAGTACAATTTCCAATTATTTTATGTATGTACATCGCGGGTCATAACTTTTATCGGTTTCCACATAAACGGCAATAAACGTGTCAGTTAATTTTGAACCACACGGACCTTGTTAGGCGCCTACATTGCTAATTATATCTCGTTTCATTCCGAATCACGATTTATTTTTTTTTATATAAAAATCACCGTAGAATTTGATTTATGGTTATGGGCGATGATTTCACGGAAACGTTTAATAGCGCGCGGACCATGGGAAATTTTTGAATAAATTTTCCAGTAGTTATCGCATCGATTTATTTTAATTAATGAAAATCCGCGGTGTTATTACATTATTTTTTTTTCTCCTTTAATATTTAAATTCGATTGATACGAAAAAAAATCATCTAACATTACACCTTTTTCTATGAACACGATCATCAATCATGACAAATCGTAAATTTACGATATGAAAAAGATATTTATATGTACGTTCCAATGATAAATTGTTGTCGATGCCGATCGATAATTACAGGTACAATAATGTCCGTTGAATAATCTAATAATTCAATCCAATTTATTGTGTGCGTAGATAAATTATCGTGTGTGGGCAGGGTCCCAAAAAATTATTAAGTGTCCGCGTGTTCGGAAACAATTTGAAGGCGACTCGTAATTGCGCTCAGCTTTTTGATATATTTCTATGAAAAAATATGATTCGGAACACCCTGTGTTGTGGGTCATGCAGTTGATTGGTAATCAAAACGCTATTAGCGACAATGGCGCCTTATCTCGCATGTGGCGCAATCAATACAGCCCCATTAACTCCGAAAACGGAATCTAATGACGCGGAATACAAAGAGGCGAATGTCAAATTGAATGTTAACAAGGTTTCGCATTACCGCTGCCGGGATAATCCCGCGGGATCATCGCGGGACCCGCTAAGTCGCGCGTTATTGTCTTTGGAAAGTTGGTCCGGATCCAGACCGCGTCGGTCTGCTCGTTCGATCTGCTCCGCTGGATGTTTGTTCACCGCAGACAGGATTTTAGGGTACCACTCTTCTCCACCCATCCCACCGACGCTCGACCCCGTCCTGCTACGGCCGCCGCCGCAGCCTCCGATAGTTTTAGATTAGATTCTGGTCGCAGTCGCCGCGAATCAAATTGAATTGCAAACGCGGCTCTTTTCTGCATTTTTAATGGATTTTTCCAACCATTATCTGCATAATACACCACGTAGCTCGTTTGAATTGTTTTACGACCTGTCGTTAGTTATCAACACTCCGTTACAGATACAATGAGAATTCGTTCACAACGTAAAGTGTTAAGGTTTGTTGAGAAAATAATCGTTTTTTATTTCACGGGCATTCTTTACATTTGTTCCCATCCATAGTATGTGATATTTTTTGGCTAAAAACAAATCGAATATGATCCTTGAATGACTACGTTTTTCCAACATTTTGGAGATAAAGACAAAATCGCTGAAGGAGATAAACGCCACACTAAAGAACTTTATTTGCCATTAATTCATTCTTGAAATTATCGAGACGAATATTTTCATATTCGTCGATAAACTTACTAATTAATACATAAAAAGTATTTTTTTTACATATAAAACAGCTAAAATTTGATTAATCCATTCTTGAGGCTTAAATAATTGTTACAGTGGGTAAAGCGAAAATAAATGTCATTTTTTTTAATGCGAATAAAAATATTTAAACAATAACTGTACAATATTCATCATCATCATTTGCCAGTCACAAGGCTCTCACTCGCTGAAGGCATGGACCTTTACCAAACTCTCACATGGTAGTCGAGGCCAAAGGAACCTGTGTCTCACACGTGACGTGAGGGCTTTCCTTTCGTGTCCATACCGCGGGGACCCGAGCCGTCTTGGTATGCGGTTTTTTATAAAGAGTTTCTCTCTCTTGGCCATTGCTGGCATTGGACGTACTCTTCTACCATGTTGGTATCGGATTTTACCCTCTCAACTGTATCCAGGCAAGTAGCAGGGGGTTTGCCTCGGTATTCGTTTGTTCTCTTCTCTTACGCGTTATCTGCTTATTCTGTGTTATATATGTTCTTCCTCGATAGAATAGAGATTTTTTTTATTACCTTTTTATTAAATCCTTTTTTTTATCGAACGTTTCATCGGTTTAAAAAAAATCATAGTCTGAAGATAAAACATCAAGTGAATATCTCTCTTATTTTTTTTCAGCGTAATACAATCCTTGCTGCGTCTAGTTCTGCATTATCATGCTGTAGAATTCTTTGATTATTTGAACTAAAATTCGATGAAAATCATTTATTTTTTCTTCTCGGGTTCATTTTTCTTTCTTTTATTAATTTTCTTCAGTTTTAAAAAATTGATCGCTTTAATATCTGAACAATAGAGAAGAATATATGGTTATTCCTTCTTCTAAGGCCGTTGTTCGTGCGATGTTCAAATTCCTTGTCTATTTTTTTCCATGCCTTTTTAGATGTCCTTCACTGTTTACTATTGACAATTCCTTGATTGTTTTAAGCGGATCGGATCTTAAGAATTCTCCCTATTTTTGTTTTGTCCTTTAACTCTTTATAGCACGAGATGCCTCCATAAGTATCGCAGATGGTCTGGATAGCTTCATTTGATTTCGATCCTTTATCAAATAAAATACTAAAACCGAATGACGGCCAAATCCAAACACGACTTGGAGAAATTGGTTTGAAAGTAATCCAACAAAAAAAAATACATTTATTTTCGCTTTTCCTTATATATCAAATATCATCAAAACTTTGTGTTTTTGTACTGAGTAATGATGACTGATGAAGCGGAAGAGGTGGGAAGATATTGGTGATGAATCAGTAGCACTCAATTTAACAAAAAACTTATTGTCCAATATTGTACTTCAGTTTAGTCAATTGCATTATCATTGAATGCATTTATAATATGGTTAAAATTGTCTTAATGTCAGAAAAAGGAAGCGATACTTTACTTAGCACTACCTCACTATTTTAGATTTGCCTTATTGTTTCAGATTCTTGTTCTTTATAAAGTTTCAACAGTTTATTGTGTCCATCATCAATCTCTAAACCCATGTACCTGGCCAGATACAAAATTATTTCTATAATATGTTTTAGTTCTCTCCATAATTTACTTCAATGCGAATTTATTGTTTTGGAAAATTCCTTTAAAATTTAAAGACTGAATGAAAACGATGAATTCAGATAATTCTTTATAACACTGGTCAGGGGGTATGTAAGAGGAAGAGACCCATTACCTCCCGCATGTTTTATATAAAATATGTAGAGTAGGTAGTTTGGCATTGGAATTAATTAATTTATTATCATCTATCCTTCGTTGAATAAATAATAAAAAATAAAAATAATATAAATTTCAATCCAATTGAAATATATTAAAAATTAACCAGTGTCGTAGTTTGACACTTAAGTGATTATTAGTGTGCGAGATTCATTCCTGTTGTACTTTAGAGATATTAGAAAATCTTTGGAATCTTTCGGTTATGCCATCCATCCATCGTAGTCAAAATAAATAAATAAATAATAATCTTTGAAAAAATGAAATAAAAATGTTTATGCATTTTTTGTTCCTTTAATTAATTCTTCATTAGTAGATGTTTCGTATTTGCCGGGGTATTTGTCGTCGGTTAAATCTGGCCCGTGTACAGCGATGTGACACTCAACCGCAGCGTACCTATTACCTGTTAGATGGGCGAGATGGGTTTGCGGCGAGACCTTTCATCCCCCCGTGGGGACATTTCAATCCATCACACCCCGTGTCAAATGCAATCGATGTATACTCGCCGAATCCCGGCGGGTAGCTAGCTGGATATAGGGTTGTCGTACTCGAGCGATAACTTCCTCCGTCAACCCTCTTTGTCCGCGGCAGCCACCGCTTCCGTGTTAACAATAATCGATCTGCACGCCGTCGAATCGGACGGTCTAATCCCGCGATTTGTAACGCTAAATGAGCAATTATTGCTGGCCGAGAGGTATCGAGCCGGCGAGTTTATGGCATTCTTCGGCATGTGTGAAACTATTTAAATACTTGATTCCGACGTTAAAATAAATTTATGCAAATTTTAATGCGTCGATTTGATTAGCATACGTATGCGATTATTTTGCTGTTGTATATTTGTCATCGTAAAACTTAGATTTCTGTCTAATTTTTATAATAAAGTCGAAACATTTTTTAAACCTAGATGGAATTGGATCTTTTTTGCTAGCATACTCTAGCGCAGTCTGTGTCTGACTAGCTGCGGCCAATCTCCATGTCATTCCATCCAGGAGTAGTCTTCTCCATTACAGAGAATTTGCGAAACATTCTCATTACTAACATGGTAACCTTATCTTCTTCGCGCTGCGAACTGATTTAAAGTCATAGACTATAACCAGTCTTAATTATTGCTTTGGCGAGCTTAAGTCTAATTTATATTTCCCTTGCATTTATATTTGAATTATTGAGTGCTTATATTTGTAGATTAGATTTATAAATGTTATTGATACCAGATATTATCGTCATAATACAGCAAACCTTCTTATAGCGCTAAGATAGGGACCACGCCATAAAAACCCGCCATATAGAGAACTAGTTATGATAGTATAGAGCAGGGTCTGCAAAGTGCGGCTCCGGAGCCGCATGCGGCTCTTTGGCCCCTTAAGTGCGGCTCTTGCACAAATATACAAAAAAAATATTTCATGGTAGACGTCTCATCTAAATCGGCTTAATCATAAACTACAAGGGAAAAGAAACACAATTTTTCGATGTTAGAAGAAGTCAACAGAACTCAAGATTTTGAAAGGAAAACATTGTTTCACTTTCCAAGTCTGAAGAAGCTAAAGAATCGTCAAAAAAATAATTCATTTATTGACAAACACTATTACAAAACAATCATTTTAAATATGAGGGAAGTATTTCAGAGAAATTTTCACAGAAATGTGAGCTTAGTTCACAAAACAAGTGGTCTGCTTTGAAAGACCTGGAGAAGGAAGACATGATCATCTTCAACGCCCTGAAATAATATTCCTGACTCTTATGATCAGTTAAAAAAACTCACGTTTGCTGTTCTTTCCCTTTTCGGGATATATGGATTCCTTTATTACATAATATTTTTTAGCTACAATTATAATAAAGGTTTGCTAAATTAATAAACAGATTTCGCTCCCAATTTTTTTTTATCGTTGTAATGTACATATTTGGCTCTTTAGCTAATAAGTTTTGCGACCCCTGGTATAGAAAATCAGGTTTTTTTCAGTTGTAGTTTGTAAACGAACGACATCAATACATCAAGCTCGAATGATCTTGTTCTATATTTTGTTTTTCCAATTTTATTTATTTATTATTGATTATATAGTAAATCTAGGTTCTATAGATATTTAAGAAGTTAAATAAAAAATAAATCGATTATATTATAACCATTTAAAATTCGAAACCACCGCGTCGTCCGAAGGGAGTCTATTTATAATGGAAAATATACCCCAAGCATTTTAGTCATGATATTAATGAATTCTTCATATCTCAATATGTTGACTTTTTCTAAAAAAATGAGCTATTCTGATATGATTAAAAATTGAGTCGATATTTTGGATATATCTACTAATCAATATAGCGCGTAAATGAAACGGACAATCGCGGATGTCGTACCGGATGCGAGCGAGAAAAACATCGCGCCCGTGGTTGCAGATGCGAATATTGTCGTTTTCATTTTTTTTTTCGCAACCGCGGTGAATAACGGTCAATGATTATTTACAATATTTATTTTATAGACTCTTTTAGACAAATAATAATAGTTTTTGATATGTAGGATTTATTTCAAAAGACTTATTCGAGAAAACTTAGGGTCGCTTACTCTTTTTTTTGTCAATTTTAACTATTTAATGTGATCCAAAAGATTTTTGTTATACTTAGTATCTATGTCTAACTTAATTTCTGCCGGGCATTTTTCTTCTTTTGTTAAAAATTAATGGCTGCACAATACACTGGTTTAAGCATTTTTAAAGTGTTATTGATGCTATAAAATTATTACTTTATGAGCAGAGTGAAAAGATTTATTTGCAATAAATGCCGCAATAAGCTACATTTCTTGGTCCCATTCTTCCGATCTTTGACACCACCACAATGCTTAACATTAAGAAAGGCAACACCCGGTTTAGTTGCTTAAAATAATAATAAAAAAAAACTTGTTCGTTAAATTAACACATCATTTAAGTCCGAATGTGCCGACGTCATCTCGGTGTGCCATGTGAATTAAAACCGACCACGGCCCCGTAATTCGTAATTATTTGAATATTTTAATTAGATACCGTGGCAACGTGATCTAATAATTGCGTTCCTACCGAAAATGGTTACCGACAATTTTTTTATGCTTGACACATCGGCCGTGGTGTTGGGAGTTGGGTGGAGGAAAAAAATTCGTTGGCGTCCGCCGCTTGAAACAGTTCCGAGCACCGGGTGAAATTGACTTTTAAATTAACAGTCTATTGGATTTTTGATTGATGATGATTCTTAATACTCCGAAGATGTCTGTCCAATGTTGCTACTATGCAAAGCATGGAAGTGCAAAGTCATATTTTAAACTAATTTATTAACACGCGACGGCGAAAGGGCCGACGCTCGGCATTCGGAAGTTACGGCTTTTGAAACTTTTTTTTTTAAATATTTCAGTTTATCCGATTAATAATATTCGTTGAATGGATGCATATTTTTTTTATTGTTATATTAATCCGTGTAAATTTCGTAATTCCACGCGTTAATTTCGCCCCACACGCGTTCAATGCTCAGTTATTTATTGACGCCACGAGCTCGACGAACAATAAACATAAATATTGTAAACGGCCCTTAAATAATAAACGTATCTGGTTTTTCTTTTCTTTTTTTCTAATATGGCAGTCGGCCCTACGTCTTGTTGCCCACACCTCATCCATTTCGTTCACCGTCCACGTGACCCGAAGGGCATTCTGATTTGATGTTTTTCACACGTGCGCTAAAGAATTAATATGTTAATAATAATTCTTAATTCCCATGTGTTCCAAAACCAATTAAATCTCCCCGGAGCGTTCCGCCCAACTGACGAGAGGAAGGAGGCTCAGACGAACGCCAATTAAAATGTCAATCATTTTGAGTCCGAACTTCTGTTTCTCGTTATAGAACCTCAAACAAACAAAAAATAAATGAAATGAAAGACGATAAAAACAAACGTGCCATTAAATCGTATGATACGAATTATTGTCAAAAAAGCGTCGGCCATTTTCGATCGCGTAAAAGAAATACATTAAACCTAGTTGCGTTTAGTATTGTGCGTTAATCTTCGGGATTTTTTTTCTTCGCCCAGCGGTACTAATAAGTCGAAGCAGTGAACGTGATTGTTCAATTCTTCGGTGAGTGCACTAATTAACGCTAATAACAAAACTGAATATGTTGAGACAACACCGTGTTGAGTGTTCGGCATGGGAATTTTAAAATCACATTTTTTAACCTGCGCCCGGATAATAATGCAAATGGAATTAGCCGCGGAATGTTAGGATTAGATCTGGAAACACTAAAAAAGAAATCTATTTCTGTGTGCAGACAAATGCATATGCATACATTTATTAATAGTCGGAGCGGAAGCGTGATATACAAATTTTGAGATATGAATGAGATTTTGTTCAATCAAAATATGCATAATTATGGAAATTGAATGTCTAAAACTATGACAAAGGACACATTAAACAGTGTATGCTATCTATTTATTTTTATCAATGGTGATTGCCATCACAAAAATCCACAAAATGTAATAATGACCTATGAAAATTCCTGATTGGGTCAGGTTTGCTATTGAAGAATTATCTCAGATACTCGCATCAGACAACAAATAAAACGGATTTTAGATGCTTTATAAATTATCTCAGGATAAGTAAATAATCAAAAAAATATGATCACTTCTTCAGTCTTCTAGAAAAAAAATTAATCAAGCTAGGAGGTTCTACAACATGCTTGTTTTTAATTGCATACAAGTATTTAAAAAAGAGAGAAATAACCTTGTCATCCGTATCCGACAGACTTCGTTTCATTTAGTTATTGCCGTTTCATTATTTCAGTTTATCAATGCTTGTATCATTGATTTTTGGATGCTCTACACTTTACAGATCATGATCTTGATAATGAAAACGTTACTTAACCGCTTCCGCTGCGTTGACACGAATACGCGTCAAGCAGAAGCGTTCCAATTTCCGCGCTCACGCGTATTCGTGTGAAGCCTTAAATAAATCACAGTTTTATTATTGCATCTTCTCATCAATTATGAAAGGATCACTCTCTAGCTTATTTTATTCCATTCTTACTTTGCTATAGCCTGATTTTCAATGCATTTTACGACTTTAGATGCAATACGATTTATTTGCTTAAAAGTGCAAAAAATGGACCGAAAATGGTTGAAAAAAATATGAAAATATTGTTATGCTTTAATTTAAAAAAAAATACATTTTTTTTGGAACGTTTTTGCAAAAATAATTCACTCATGAAGTGGTTAAGGAGCTGTACATGAATAAAAATGAAGAACGACAGATACAAGACACTAGTAGTGGTTGATAACGTAAAAATTAAAGGTAAATTGCCCCAAGATGATCATAGCAGTCTTCAAGACAGCGGAATCGATGAAGGACTATAGATGGATAATCGTGTTGAAGAATTGACTCGGTAACATTAAATATGCCAAGGACAAACCCTTTGAGAGTAAAAGAGTACATCTTCGAGGCCCTGCAGGAATTCACATATCTCGGATCACTATAACCGTTGTTATTATTACAAAAAAATGAAACTAATTTGGAAGTACGAAGAAGAACCACGCTAGCAAACTATATGAGCCACATCAGGCCCGTCCTGACATAAGGATCTGAATGTTGGGCTTTGACAAAACAAGATGAGCGACAATTGGATATCTTAGAGAATTCTAAGACGAGTATTTATTAATAAAAAAAATGTTATTTGCTGATAAAACAGTTCTTTCCTTTTTTCTTATTATCTTTGAATATAAAAACTGTCGTGGTTCAGAGTAGGAAGAACAGAGTAGGAAGGTATAGGATTGTTCCAACTCGTCACAAATAGACAAATTTATGAAGAAAATGTAAGGACCAGTAAACCGTCCACGTCCGAAATCTGAAAAGCACTTTAACACTTTATGAGCCGTTCACGCCTTTTGGCGTGATTTTGTAGCCAAGCGCGTTATGAGCCGTTCACGCCTTTTGGCGTGAGAGCCATACCACCGCATTTTTTTTTCTGATAACGATGCACAATGCCATTCTACTATTTGACCACAGATGGACACGCGTGCTTGTTAGCTTGGATTATCATTACATGAAACCATGCGGGCTAGGTTTGATATAAAACCTTGCGGCTCATAAAGTGTTCAGAAGAAGAGCTATAATAGTTCTAGACCAGCTAATAGTTTTGATTGAAATCTTAAGCATGGTGCACTTCTTTAATCTTAGCACTATGTGTGTGCCTTGAGATGAGTCCAAAGAATACGTCAAGACTTATTTAAATTGACTTGAAATTAATGTTATAATTATGTTTGTATCCGTTTACTTCTAAGTAAACATCCTTTCAAATTTAATACATACAAGACTCGTTATTATTCATGATTTTTTTTTCGGAATTCAATTTCCGCTTATAATTAAAATTTCGCACAAAAAAATAAGTAATGAATTTCATAAGCGTTATCCTCGCGTGTGTATTATTGTCCATGTTATTAATTCACTTAATTGTTTGGCATATAACGTATTGGGTATCGCGGCCTCATCTCTTATCGGATCCAGTCCCCGCGGGGCGGCGAGGGAGCGGGGGAGAGGGGGAGGTCTCCGTTCGGTTACCTCTCAGCCGTTTTTGTTTGGTTTTTTAATTAACCGGAGGTCCGCCCCCCCGGTTATCCGGCACACTATCTCAATATAAATTATGCCGGTCTCCGGTGCAGAGAGTGTGGCCCAAACTGCAACTACCGCGGCCATATCTCGATATAAATTACATCAAATGAACACGTACCCGGGCCCCGGATATTGAATCCAGGGCCGCTGCGGTCGTTTGATCGGCCCGTGCGCCGATGAGTTACGACATGCGTGAGAGGGACAACAAAATCCGATAATTCGTAATACTCCAAAATAACCGTAAATTTATACTACTGAAAAAAAATACTTTTGTAAATTATTTCTAACCCAAAAAATTAATATTAATAAATTAAAAAAATATTCAGAATTGACCACCTCTATACAAATAATAAAACGAACATAATAAATTCATGACATTATCAGTATAGTACATATATCCTAAGCCAGAGGTGGCCAAAATTTTTCAAATATTATTTATCTCTCTGAATTAAAAAAAATATAAATAACTATAATCAGCAAATATACTTTAATAAAATAATAGTTCCATGAGTCATCTACTAGAAAAAATGAATCTGTACAATTGCTGCACAAACTTTTTGTATTTGTGTAAAAAAAAAATATTATAAATAATCATTGACCTTTGTTGTCAAGATATTAATAAAGAAATCATCAATATCTTGACTTAAAATGCTTGAGGTCTATTTTGCGTTATAAATAGACCTCTTTCGGACGACGGGGTTGTTTTCGAGCCGCCGTGATGGATCGGTTAAAAAAATTATCTCAACGCATTTTAATCTATTTTAAAATTCATAACAATTTTAATGATACTAATATTTAATATTTTTTTATTCTATATGTAATAGTTTAAATATCTCTACCGCTTTTTTTTAATCCCCTTTTGATAAGAGAATTTTTTAAAGCATAAATTTCTCTATAATTTTGAGAATATTTCTATAATTATCCTGTATCAAATCACTAAATAAAACATATACATTTATTATTGAAAATGTGCTTATTCCTGAAAAATGAAGCATAAATATTTTCTGGTGTTTGAGATAAAAAACACTTATCATCTTACCGGAGATTTGGAATGATTTAATAGAGCAATATTATTTTTTTGTTAATTGTCTTTAAAAATATTGTGTATGTTTCTACCTTTATTGTTTTAGAAAAAAATACTAAATTATATTAGATCTATTTAATGTTCTTTGAGGTCTAAATATATTCTTGTGCGAGATTTTCATCAATCACCGAAGTTGGAAGTTAAGTTTTCTTTTCTTTATTCGAAAAATCTTTCAATAAACCAAAGCGATTCCTAATGCCGAAAGTGTCCCGGTAAATTTAAATATTAAATAATGCCTCGTATGAATTTATTTTCCATTGACGACAAAATCGTACGCACATTTAAAATAAGTCTCACGTAAAGTTTTCTATTTGAGAATTTTTCCCCAGCCGTTCCGGAATAAATTTTGTAAAATAAATATTATCGCCGGGAATCTTCTTGTTCGCGGAAATTTTATAAAAATATGTCCCGGCCATATTCCCGTCGAACAAATAAAAGAGAGCGACGCAAAGTTAGAAAGAAAAGAAAGTTGTGGGATTTCGGAAAATGATTTCATTACCCTTTTTCATGTGTACCGGGGAGATAAAGGAATCCTCGCAAACGTATTCCGCTCCAATTTTATTGAAATTAAGTTTCGCATCAGTTTTTACGGCGATTGAGCCTGGAAATCGTCCCGCAACACCAAATTGGATATCAATCCAATCCCATCGATCGACGTTCCACAATAATATTTTAAAACTTTCTAAAGCTTTAATTTATTTTTTTGGTAAATAGCCCGGTATCTTCAATCGAACGACGTTGAATAAATCACGCAGGATGCATCGAGTACGTACCTACGCCTGAATTAGTCGTCCACCGTCGGCGATATAAATCTGTGGTACCCGTTTTAAAAAGTGTGCTCCAGTTTTAAGTGACAGCGACGAATGGATTGTTCCACCGCTCCCCACAAAACACGCTGAGAAATGATGATCTCCGCTTAAGCGACGTGTTGACCAAGATGCATTCGGGTGCAGCATCGCGATAAGCGGTCCGTCCCACCGATTGACATGGAAATAATGAAGCCGCATGCGCACGCGTACAAATTGAGCCGCGGATGTGTGGTCACCCTAATGAGATTGTTAAGTAAAATTCCTACCGTTCGTACATCTATCTGGCGAGGCCGGGTAATTATGATCCGGCTGCTTAATGTCATTATAAACGGTCGGGGTTATTGATTTGGACCCGTTTGTGAGGAACGCGGGAGCATGCACCGTACAAGCAAATACCTGATAACTTTTACTATCCAGACGGATTATCATCATTATACGGTATTAACTCAATGATTGCTGTATTGCCGACGGTTTCCGCAATCAATACAATGAGTCCTTGACCCTGAGTAAGATGCAGCAAAGCAAAAACGTCGAGCTGCCGAGATGAGAACGCTTAAATAGATCTCTGAAAAAAAAAATCCAAAACAAAAGATATACAAGGAGAGCTCGAAAGGTAGCACCAATTTAAGACTTTATTTAGAGTGTTGTCGCGTACCGGTATCAGACGTGGCGGTGATAGCGGGTCGGCACAATCATGGTTTCGTAGATTCTACGGAGCTATGAGGAGCCAGGCCGCTATCCCAGGCCAATTCAGTGACGTGTGTGCTACCGGAGGTGCTCGTAGCACCCGATCAGACCTAAATTAAATACGAATTGGCCCTAACCTCGTCTGATTATTATTGTTACAATCCAAGGCTCCCCGGCTTATGTCTGGCGACCTGACCCGTTTTCGAAGAGTTAAGATAACCTGAAGAACGTCCGTCACATTCATGACATCATGGTTGAGACGGGGGTGTCCTTCAGGTGGCAAAGACTCGCCTCAGAGTTAATAGAGCACTTAAATAAATAATTAAATAATTAATTTGTGAAAGCAAAGGAAGAAGAGTATGGTGCCATTCTCCAATATCTTGAAAATCTGGAAACCTGCTCGATAATAGCGAAAAAAGAGATGCTGGTAAAGAATTACAAGTAACTGGGACAATCAAATTAAGAAGAAGAAGTAAATCTAAAAATTCCTAGATATGTTGCTTCATAGCTTTTTCATTCAGAGCAATGCCTCAGTTCTTGCTCTATTTTTAGGATTTTTCAACAAGTATCTATATATAATGGCCTCCCTTGATTAAAAAATGTAGTGGATAATACAGAAAGCAAACCATTCCTATTTTTTTAGTGGTCGATACCTTTTCTCATAACTCACCGCCTAATTCTTATGAAAGCTTTCTAATTATTATGTTCAGTTTATTTTACCTGTTTCTTATTTGGGTGCCTTGTATGTTTTCGAACATAGACGATCTACTTGTTATTGGTTATTCTTTTTCTAGTTGGAAAAGTTTTGGAGCCATAACAGCTTCTTTCTTCTTAATTGTTCATTATATACTGCAGTAGAACAAACACAAAACTCTTCATCATTACAATCATTTTTCTGCAAACACAACTCAGCAGTGTCTGCACAAAGGGCATAGTTTCATTTATTAGAAAGCTGCTTTGTAACCCATTTTGTAAATTAATTTCTTGTCACGAATAATTTTGATGTAATTTTAGCATTTAATGCCTATATAAAGTACATGTATTATTATTATTGCTAAATAATAAAACCAAGGAAGTATTAGTGAATATCTTCGTTATGATGTGTGAGATTTTTTTCTACTAGGGCCATGTTCATCTTTAGACAAAAGTGTCTACATATCTTACGTCTTTGTATACGACGACAAAACTCCTTTGTATACGACGAGATATCAATAAATAATTCCTTCAATTCAAAATTGCATATGTTCCGTAACTATTATAGCTGCTTTCTACCTAGCCATAGTTTGATTTCTATTTAGTCTTTTGCTTTTATTTTTAGAAGCTTCACGATATCCCGCAGCTCTTCGTTCTTAGATAGTACTTGTAGAACGACATTGTTTTCCATATGCTCTGTCCATGTAATCCTTGCTGACGTGATCGCTTTAGATTTTAGCGATTTTTTTATAATTATATGATTTGCTTTAAATCGGTTTCTGTGGGTTTGTTGATATAATAAAAAATAAAGGCATCATCAGCTATGTCTTGTGCTTCATATGCAACTATAAAATGTAGGGGTCGATGTTGATAATCGGGAAATAAAAATCATTCAATATTGCGCGCGCTTGTTGTTCATCCGCGATGCGAATCCTCGGCGGCGAGATTACAAGGAGCAACAGCCAGCCAGACAGGCAAACAAACTGACACGCCTGTTTATTTATTGAACGACTCATTCTGTAATCGTCTGGCACCTTATCTCGCCGGCTGCCACCTACCGAGGTGGCAGCGCGGACAAACAGACTCGACTGCCACACACGAGCGGATCGGCGCGATGAGGCGAACCACTCTTTATCGCATTTTTACCCAAAAAACGAATGGGCCGCGATAAAGCCATAATCGCCGTTGGGCTCCTTCCAAATGGCTGCCGGTGCTAGCTCGGACCTGCTCTCTTACAAATTGTTATGCTATCTCGCCGAGTCATTACAGATAAGACTCTTAATTGCCCATAATATCGCCTATAAAAAAAACCGACTCGATGGAACACAAACAGAGTCACCGATATAAACACTATTAAACCATCAGACACCTTTTAGAGAAGTGGGACGAGATACCGAGTGATTTAAAGTAAGATGTCGGGTATTCGCAGGCGTCAAATTATCGTCTGGGGACAATGGATTTAACCCCCCGTGTTAAATAGCGTCGGCACGTTCGGAAAAGCGACGCCCAGATTGGAATCATCTATTGAGAAATATACTTTACGGTCAACCGTGTACTTTATTGCGTTTTATATGCGGCCCGCATTTAAGACGAGGCGGAATAATTTAATTTCATGTCATCCGACCGTAGATTTATATTTGATGTAATTATCCGGAAACAGGTGTGATAGAGTTATCGGTAACGAAAAAAAATGTATATGTGCGGAGGTTGTAAATCATGCTTGATTTATAGAGCGGTCTTCTCGTATCTCGTATGTATGAATTAAGCATAAATTTTATTCTGGTATGGGAGCGATTTTTTAGAATTTGTACAAGGTTCGGTACAAGAAATTCTTTATTTATTCATCAATATTTATTTTGTTCCTTCAAAGTAGTTTTTCAATTTTTGAAGCACTTTCGGTATTCGGTATCTTTATATCCACAATGTAGGCCAAACGTCGCCTCTCATTTTTTTCATCTTTGGCAACAGTTGAAGTACTCCCAAAGGTTCATTGAAAATATTACAATTTCGTCAGATCTCAACAATAAAAATATTTAGAATTACAAGAGCGTGGGTCGATCGTAAACTCTGTTAGCCAACTAAGTGTGGATATGAAGACAGTGTAGCCAATTGTGGAGAGTGCATGGTTCAACGGCGCACTTGGTGCTCGATGCAGGAAGATCCTATCAATTGTACGTATAATTTTATTGCATCGCGTTCCACCCAGCATCAGACAAGTGTGCGCCAATGCAATTCTTTGCCAATCAACATTCTAAATGCATCCATTGAATACGACCGCGAGCACACACGACCGTTTTATATGGCAATTTACGAAATGGCCGGATAAGTCCCCATAATTTTTTGTGCGATGCTATCGAAAAAAAAAATTTTTTCGCCCGCCATGAAATATTCCATCACGCGAATGAAAATGTATTTAGCAAATGTGCACGTTCGGAGTTTCGGCGGCGATATATCAAAGTTAAGTGAGCCACGGGGAACGTGTATAAAAGTTATCATTACCCGGAAATGGGTGCAATATTTTCGAATGGTGAAAACTTTCACCCAGATCGGCGATTTATGGCCGCAATTAGCGAAATTATTGACTAATGGACGTTGAGTTGCGTACGGAAAATGTGTTGTTTATTGAGGCGATCGCATATAAAAGTTTATAACGCACTTATGCCAACGAGATGATATTTGCATTGGAAATTTATTGGAAAGATTCAAAATAACGATCCAACTCGCTATATTGTATGAACAGTTAACATCGCAAAAGCGGTTGAAACTTACACTTCGACTTTTTATTCCGTTTAGAGATCTAATGTTTACGTACACTCGCTGCCAAAAATAGGCGAAAAACTTGATCGAAAAATATAATTTTATTAGTACGTATTGAGAGCAATGTGAGAGTTGAAGTTGATTGGCGATGGCGTCTACGGAGCTATCATTTGTTAGTAATTTAACCGTTCAGACGCCACGGCGTGCAGGCACGCGAAATCGTCTAACCACCAGGCGCCACGGCAAACGCTACTACGAATTTATTTATGAATAAATATAATATTTTTAAATGAAAATTAATGCAGAGACATCTTTTGAAGGCAATATGATTTTAGAATGTCGATATGTTTAGCCGTTTCATTTTATTTGAAGTTTATACTGCGTACGGTAAAAATCCACATAATTGGCATGGCTATTAAAGGTTAAAGCTATTGAATAGCTTCTAAAAACGAGTCAAATTTTATTCTTGTTGTTTTTCTTTGCTTTGTGCAAATACTTCGAGTCAAGTATCTTCATCAACTGCTTCCAGAGCATCCTGTTACTCTGTGCGCAGATTTCGAAGTCTTCCTCTATCGCTACGTCTTAAAACCAACCTAATTCGGTATGCTCCTTAGATCTTGTCCTAGATTGATTTCCATCCTTAAGCTCCCTCGTATGTGCTGCTTTTGCTGAATCTAATCATCAAGAGAAATATTCTCGATCCATCTGAGCTTTCTGAACTTTGCGACGAAAAGTTTTTGTTCATACGTCTTCTTCAGCGAATATAACCCTTACCGTAAGATCATCTTCATCCAGTATCCAAAATTCAGGGTTAGGTTCAATATTTTTACATTCCCATATTTAAGATGACCGTTTTTCTATTTTTAGTTTAGTCACGTTAGTTGTAAACTAAAAGGCATTGCTCTATTTCGGCCGGCAACTTTAGCGTTTTGTAGAAAATGGTGATAGCAAGCGTTATAGAAGGAACTGCCACACATGCCACTCTATAGTAGGAAGCGCTATAGAAGGGTTGACTCTATTTTTCGATATTCAAATTTAACATTATTTTTTATATTACATTAATAATTAATAGTAATTCTTTTACTGTACTAAATATTGTTATATACTAGTTAACATCAAATATGTGTCAAAAATCGCTACTGTCTGCTACGGCTTACAAACTAAATTTTCTTTGGATTTTACTACGAAATGCGTGATCAGTTAATCGCGATTATTCGTGATAAAATTGTCTTTAAACGTTATAAATGATTTTATGTTATAAATTCAAGCTCTTTTTTCTGGTGGTGACTGTATATAAGAGATGAATAGATTCCAGTTTATTTGTTCTGCATCACTAAACATCGCTTCCTTATAACAATGGGCGTGTTGATTCAAACGATATCTATTTCAGGACACATTAAGAGAAATATTATGAATAGAGATTTCATTTAATCTACCGAACAGAATTATGCAAAGTATGCGGTTTTAGTCATCTGTGAACGGAGCACAATGGAGGGCACTAAATAATAAAAATTCCCGCTTATTTTTTACCATGCTCTCGGATACTTGGTGAGGATCATTAAAGTCATTTAAAGCAATATTTATGGGCGTTTAAATCGTATGAATAAAACTTCTGTGTACGCATTCCTGTGTGCCGAGCCGACATTTTGTTTCTTTAAAACAAATACGGCTCGGATCCGTTCGAATGATTAAGTATAAAGAAGTGGCACCGGAAAACGCGCACGCCGACGTCGCAGTTGTGCCCCGAATGGTATTTTGAAAGGTATGTAAGCGTGAGGAACTAATCTTGACAGTTCGTGCCGTGGTCCAGTGGGTTGTCATCGTAATTGTGGCCGCTGCCCTGGATCAAAGCCTCGCCCCGTTCCGATGGTCGACTCGTTCGGACGCGTAATCCGATATTTAGGCATATTAATATTTGTATAAATATGTGGATAACGACTTTGTAACAAGTCAATTGTGGATGAAGAATTTTTTTGACAGTCGCCGTTGCCGCAACGTAGAAAACGTCCACGGAGTAATAATCTGAAATTTTTCACGCCGATGAATTCGTTCTCACGGAAGATGGCTGTTTTTTTTGTATTATTTAAAAATAGATTTTTATTCTTGTGTTGTTACATTATGCACTTTCTTCAAAACATGGCCCAATGCTTTATGGCCCCGAGAAACATGGGCGCATCTCTTCCGCCCTCGCAGATCTTCCGCTCACCTGTTGCCGCGTTTCTTTTGTAGTTTAACGAGTTATCAGCACGAATTTGCACCTGTCAATATGTATCGACGCTCAGCCGTGGTCGCGAGCCACAGTTTGGTATTGTTCGTGACACGTTACCAGTCTCCGTATCTCCATTATGTCATATTCGTTTCATATCTAAATTGTTCATTACGTCGGTGCTGGCGCAGCAGCACTCCGGTCCGGCTCCGGACCGGTTCCCGACGGTCAAAAAACGTCTCCAATTACCTGCCATGATAGCCGAATTAATAATAAAATATCGGAATTATTAATAGTGCTGATTATTTGTTATTGTGAAGTGTGTTCCTGTCCGAGCGGATGATTTATGGACTTGTTGTTGAGTGTCCGCCCGATTTTTGAAGACACACGACATTTTATTTATGGCAGAGAATGTTTTCTTTGATTGATTCGCATGTCTTTGCAAATATTGTTTCGGTATTGTTGAGCAAGACCGGCTTTTCCATAATTGACAATTAATAAGGAGATTTTTTATGTAAATCTTTTGGTAACTAGATAGACACAAATATTGAACATCTCTTCTGTAACTTGCTTAATCAAAACTATATGCTCAAGACATTCTATCATCTTGTCGGACTAAAAAAATGCATTTTGATTGAAATGGGAGTAAACTCGGAGATGTATTTAAGCAGGATATTGAGACTCAGTAGAAACTACTAGACTACGATGGATAGCCCTCATCAAGGGCATGAAGGAGATTCGCAGCCAAGAGCAATTGATCTGTGCCCGATCCAAGTGTTCGATATTCATTAAAATAATATATAAGCTGGTTCAGGATGAGTGACAACTCAAATACTGTCCAGATGGACTACACTGTGGAAGGGATCATGAGGACGTCCACGACACATATGGTTGAATTTGTTGAAATAAACTAGCTCAAGATGAGACCAAGCGAAGACTGGCCTTAAAACCATGAAGCTAAAAAAAAACGCTGATTGTGAAGACAAAATCTCATTTGTGAAGTGTAGCACTTTATAATCAACCCTCCTATAACGCTCCCTGCTATAATATATAGTGCTCCCTTCTGACCACAGTTTTCTACAAAACGCTAAACATCACTGCGCAAAATTAAATGTCAATGTCCTTTTGTTGACACTAAAATATAACATGCGTTGTGAACAAACAAATAGTCTTCTATGTAATGGGTTTATATAACTTTTTTCTTATGTCGGCGCTATAGGAGGGTTGACTTAACATCTTTAGTTGGATTAACGTGTTTATAACTTATGATCTTCGAATTTATTTTGTTATATCTCAATGGAAAATTAGTACATTTTCGTTTTTTAATGTTTATTATTTATTTATAATAAATCACTAATGAATTATCGTATTTTATTTTTATGGATCATATTTGAACTTATATAAATTTATTTTGTCATTATTACCGTTGCTTACCGGGGTCGTGAATTTCACGTCAAAGGCATTTTTGTGTATGTCCGGGGCGCGCATATCCCACGCTAGCCGACACTACGCGCCGATACTTGATAGTTGTAGCAAAAAAATCAGTCCTTTTTAGAGATTTTGGACAAATGCGGCAAGTGCATATTTTATTTAAATATTTTTAAGATATATAAAACCATTTATTCGAAATATTTTATGACTCTCTTACAAAAAGGAGTTTGTTTGGGAATTGCCTTGATATGGCCTTAAAATTTCACACACACGTCTTCTATTTAACATTAAAAAAAACAGTTGGTAACCCCTGCTATAAGATTTTTTCATCAGCTATCTAGTCGATGTTCTAGCAATTTAATTTTCGGCTCATTATCTTGATTAATAAAAGAATTTTTTCATAAAAAATGACGTTTACTAAATTTTGGCGAAGTGCATATTTAACCGCGATGTCTTAATATTCACATCCATTGACTCAAGACTCACGAAAATTCTCTCATGGTTGTAGATTTCACTTTATTCCTGACTCACTTTATTAAAAAAACAATCTTGTTTAAATGCAAAATTGCTGAGTAAATGTCGCATTATGCGTTTTGTGTAGAAGCGGACGACGCGAATCCTCGTCATTAATATCAGTCGTATTCATTAGCTCTAATTTTACTATTTTTCAACTATACTCGAGTCTCTTGCAAATATAGTATTCATTATTTCAACGTCATCGAGCTTCAGAGCTTTATAGAATTATACATAAAACGATTTTACCCGTGGCGAACACGCTTCTTTGTTATTTCAAACCGTGTTAACATAGAAATAGCATTTATTTTATATAATATTATTTTTATTTTGATTGGATTAACGCTGTATTATGCAGGTGATGCAAATCGTGTTATGATGCAAATCGTGTTATGCCATCTCTAAATTAGTTTGGCGTTTTTTTGCATATGCAAATTAATTAGCATTGGCGTCGAGATGGTTTTGACGCGTGTCTGCATCGATTGCGAAATTCATGCAATTAAATTACACATCAAAAAAACAAAATGGAAACGCTTTGTTCTCCCGATACCAATCGCACAGCTCATCGCCGTCCCATTACACGCACATTCGATTTAAACAATATATTAAGAAATAGACGTTGGCTGTCTTCGCACACATGATAGTCGGGCCGAAGAAGCTGGCCAGGTAGACTCAGGCACCGCGGTCCCCCTTGAGCAGAGCGAGTCGGTCACGACGCATGCCATGCCTAATGATATTATTTTGTTTCTTGCCGCATATCTTCCACAATACTGGTTCCAGAGACACGTCTACTTATCACAGACTCTTCACGCAGCATTATTTAACCTTTTTTATTACCATAACTATTTCGTTTTGGACATGCGGCCCGCGATCGTAATCGCGAGATGGAAACGATTGATAATCGCTCACTACCAGTCTCTTTTTGTTGTGTGTCTTGGGCCGCGGACTTATTGCCCGCCATTAAATGTAATGTTCGTAAAATGTAGACCGGAGCTCTTTTATTTTTCTTGTGCAACATACACGGCAACATCGAACGGTCATATACTGCAAGTGCTTCTCGGAATCCATTAGATTGAGCCATAGACTTGTTATAGAAAAATATAGTCGGTGCCCCGTGAATGAATCGAATCGATGTAGAGCGTAAAATGAAAACCGCGCAAATCGTGATTCGTGCTATCGGAAAAGCGGTACTTTAAACGTACACTCTACTCCGCGCGCATCCATTGTAATAATTTTCGTATTAATATATTTTCCTTTTATTTTCCAGGTGATTAACATAGCCGTTTGTGCAAAAAAGTGTAATAAATAAAAATGTTTGTTTCGACGAACGCGTGGAGGGCCTCAACAATGCCGACCGTGCGACATGCGAACCTCACCACCAAAATGCGATACGTTTAAGGTAAAAATTTATTCATCGTTTTCTATGGATTCGGGCGGACAAAAAAATACATTTTTTTTCCATCAATTTATTGTCGAAATTTACATTTTTCGTTAATTAATCACCGCGGCCCAATTCACAATGGACCGTATTATGACGTATTAATCTTGTGTTCGAACGCGACCGAACTCTCTCTCTCTCCCCGGTGTTTGTGTAGGGACCAGGGCCCAACTCCTCCGCGGTTATGCCCGGCAATAATTCATAATAAATTATAATGACGTTGTGACCTCTCCGCCCGGCCGCAGGACATCTGCGTCTACCCCATCTATCGTCACAATCCGAATTATTCACGCCCACAAAATGTTAGGGATGTCTCGAAAACCAGCGATCATCAAATGGACAATTATTTAATTCGTCTGAGCGTATAATAAAAAAAATTATATATACGCATGCGTGTGTGCGAGACGTACCATGTGTCGTTGTACCCCCACTATGGTGATAGCGACGCTAACAGCGAAGATATTTCATTTTGCATAAAGGCATTTCCATAGAGCTTCCTAAAAAGCATTGCAAAATTGATTTTGAGTACAGGAATCAATTATAGAGCAAAGAGTCGACATTGTGATATCATCATCATTATTTGCCAGCCACACGGCTCTCACTCGGTGAGGACATGGGCCTTACCAAACTCTCGAATGGCAGCCGAGGCCAAAGGAACCTGAGTCTCACACGTGACATGAGGGCTCCCCTTTCGTGTCAATACAGCGGGGATCCAAGCCGTCTTGGTATGCGGTTTTTTATAAAGAGTTTCCCTCTCTTTGGCTATTGCTGGCATTGGACTTACATCTTCTACCATGTTGGATCGGATTTTACCCTCTCGACTGTGTCCAGGCAAGTAGGAGGGGGTTTGTTTCGGGATTCGTTTGTTCTCTTCTCTAATTGGGAAAAACTACTTTATTAGTTTATCGTAATGATTTTTTTAATATTTAATTTTGGTAATATGCTTCGTATAACCGCATATCCACATCTTGGTAGTATCCAATCGTTGGTCCTGTACCTTCGTTTGGCTCCTTAGTAAGACTATGTAATACTGAAACCTTTTAATAAATTAAGAGATAAATCCGGACTCGGTTTTCGCTCCGGTTCAATAAAAAACATATATCAGTCGGGTTCTCGTTTTTATTTAGGATAAATAATCGTTTTTTAAAAAAAATATAATTGTTTCGGATTTTCCTTCTGACAATAAAAATGGTTTTTAGCGTCTTTTTGTTTTCGATTCACTTCCGATTCGAAAACATTTAAAAAAGAAACATTCTGAGGTAACCAAAATACCAAATAAACCTGTTATAGTTTTTTTAAATTTTACTCGAATAGAACAAAAAAAATAAAAGCTCGTATCTCTGAGATAAAATACAGTCTACCTTCCTATAGCGCTCTCTGCTATAAAGCACGGCGTGTCTATACAGACAGACAGACAGTCCCTGCTATAATGCTTTCTTTTAGATCGCTATTTTCTACAAAACATTAAATTTTCAAAGTCAAATTACATACTTCGTAAATATATAATACATTGCCGCGAGAAATGAGGATGAACAAACTCAAAACACAGCAAAGTCAATAAAAATATGGGAATGGAAAAATTGGTGCCTAGTTTTCTATAAGGCGGGTTTCTATAGCGTGATCCCTATCTCTACGCATTAGGGGGTTGGCTGTATATTTGTCAAAATCGCATCTAGGTTTTTTGTATACAATAAAATTCAGTGTAATATAAGTAATTGTTATTTTTTCTTGAACCGTATTCTTTTAAAGCTTTAGAAATTACTTTGTCTTAAATTAAATATCAAATAAAAATATATACATTTGTTATACCCTTTTTATTATTTATTGCTTTGATATAAATTACATATATATTTCACATGTGGTTCATATTTCTGAATAGGGTGGGTTTTTAATATGGGACCATTGTTACATAACTCGTATCATCTTGCAGATGAAATTTGTACAATAACCGATATATTTCATTCTTTTATATTTCGAGTTCTGTGAATCAGATAGCATTGATACGATAATAGTTGACAAAAAAAATAACCGGGGATTTCCATTATGCCATTTTCCTAAATCTCATTGACACGGTCTCTTGACAAGGTAAGCGACGCTGAGCCGAAAGCTTATCTCGTCCCCCCCCCTCTCCCTGTCATTCCACCCTACCACGTGCAAATAGCTCGATCCGCGCTTTGACAATGTTGCCCACCCCTGGATGGTACACGGCCTAATGACTTCCGCCTATTCCGCGTCATATAGACGCACAATGCCGGAGACATCCCGGTATGCATTACAGCCCACCACTATTATATATCCATTTCCATTGAGGCCCCATCCACTGACAAGCAATAAATTACGTTTGAATCCGACTCAAAAACGCGCTGCTGTTGCCGCTTGTTCCGCCAAACAATGGGGAGAGCAACCCATGTGGAAAGCCAGAATCCTGATTCACTCTTGTGGCCATCGCTGGTGTAGCTATTGCCATCGCGCGCCACCTTGTCACCTATACACACTCGCCTGTACAGGGGAAGTTTCAAAAGTTGTATGGAGGGCCAATAAAATACTTTTTTCCGCAAAAAACAATTCAACACTCCTCCGGAATTCGTGCGACGATTTTCCAATTTTTTTTTGTTTTGTCTGAAAAATGAAGCTTTACGCCCACAAAACAGTAATTTCCTGCGATCCTTTTATTTTATATTCTTTTTTTGGAAAATACAAAAGATGCGTCATTGGTTTGCAGAAGAATGAAAATTATTTTCGCGCCAATTTTTCTATTCACGACAACTCCTTTGTGCTTAAATACAATTTTACAAGTTATCGAATTGTCACATCAACAAAATATACATCAGAATATTTAATAATAGATATTTCTGAAATAAATATCGAATATATTATATTTAAAATTTAATGACGCTGATTAAGAGTATCTATTATTTTATTATAAGTTCTCTTATCTCGATTTTATATATATTTTGATGTTTATTAATTTTATTTTTCAATCTCGTACATTAGTTTTGCCCATATTTCGTAATTTAAAACCCAAATCTCGTGTCGAGTAAATATTTTCAACGTATTCTTGTCACTAAAAACATTTTCTATGAATTTAAGTTGGTCGATTGCTATTGATAAATTTACCTATAATTAATACTTCAATATATGTATGACAGAAAATTAAAAAACGTCAATAATTAAGAAACCTGCTAAATTTCATTACCTCGCGAAATTTTGTGGCGCCGATAATTTTACATTTTTATTTTTATTTGGTTTGATTAGAAGAGTTAAAATGTCAATAATAAAATCATGATCTATATCTACTAATATTCGTTTAAAGAATTAAGAATATTACTACACAACTAAATTAAACAAATAATATTTGCAAACTTCGAAAAAAAAAATGTTTTAAACAATATTTTTTACATAATTTGCTTATTTTTAATTAAGCTATAGCATTTATAAATAGCAAAAATATTTTTTTCATATTTTTGTCACTGCATTAATATATATGTATGACAGAAAATAAAAAAAATGTCAATAACCTGCTGTATGGCCCTACCTCGCGAAATTTTGTGGCGCCAACAATTTTTAAATTCTATCTATAATAAAATTTAACTAAAAATATAATAATTATAATTTAACGATGCGTTAAACCTTTTACACCTTCCAATTTGGTCATTTTTGGTCGAATCTCCGATCTACACTACATTAATTTTATTTTACGAATACATATATAAAAAATAATGTTGTTCAATTTTTGGGTAAAACGTTTGATATTTTATTATATTTTAAACATTTATTATTTTTAATTTTACGCGTAATAGCACCCTCTCGTCTCGATTGTTAGATTGATATTCTTTTCTCCTTGATTTCGTTTTTCCGGTCATCGCTTCAATTTATTTTCTGTGTTTGTATTTGTAATTGTTGAATTTGCTGCAATCTCTTTCTTTTTATAATTAATATTTAATTGCCAGCTGCTTCTCATTTTCTAAGCTAACACGGAGTTTCAAACATTGTAAAAAGTTTTTATTTGTAGAGTAATCCCTTTCTTTATTTATATACAATAATGAAGCGTCCATTGTCTTTGCAATTTCAGCAGTTTTGTAAATAAACCATTACTTTTTAATTATTATTATATATATGCTAGGATTAATGACGTGTTATTTCGTTTTATACGACTATTATGATAAAATAAATATTGAGGGGGATTAAGACATAAATCGTGTAATGCAATAAAAGCCAATAATGCTTGTAATAAATATGTTTTATGCGTTTTTAATTGTCATATATGAGAAAGCTATAATTTTTGTTCGCGTTTTGTAACGGTATTCTTAGAATTATATTTTTATTGCCGCATTATATTGCAAATTAATCGTTAGCGTATGCATAGAAGTTCTGCGTTTTCGCGGACTTCCGCTTTCCCCGTCGACGCTTTTCTTTCGGACAACGGTTGTTGCAAAGTTCCCGCATATATTGGCGTCGAAACACGTCCAAAAAGTGTAGAATGAAGTGGTTTTGTTGGCCGCGAGAGCAGCACAGGTGAGCTGCGGGCCAGGTAATTAATAACGCCACAAGCTGCGGAGGCCGCACCGCCATACATCATACCACTATAAATTATAGTCTCCGGCCGGTGTATATATATTAAATATACACATAAAAAAGATACACAACGATACCAAATCTCTAACAAAGAGATCAAAAGAGAACTGATAATTAAGACGTCCATCTGCCAACGCCGGTGACTCGATCACGTGTATGCGCGCGCCTCTACTCCAGCGCTTGTTCATACCAATATATAGATATATATATTATTTTTTTTTGCGCGTAATGTATTTATTTTCGCGCAAAAACTCTCTGATTAACAATTTTTAATTCGTGTAAAAAATCGTGTTGATTCCGGATGTTGTGGGCTATGCAGCATTGCGAGATCTATGGTTTTTTTTAAAGAGTAATGGTCGTATTTATTATTTTTTTCCTCGTATAACAAGTGTATATACAGAATGTTGTTTGATATAAAAAAAAAGATTTTAATTAAATTATGTATTTATTAGTAACGCCAAAAAAATAATGCATAACTATGCAGGTTATTTTTTTTATACCGTAATTATGCAAGTTAAATAAAACGATGGATATATATTTTATACATTATGTGTAGAATTAGAAGTAAATAAAAATTGATCTAGCTAAAATGATAAAACTATGTCATATTTTGTACAATTCTTGGCATTCTTCATTTTTATATATAAACAGATTAAAAACATCTTGAAAGAAAATAGATTCTCGACTACATATCTCAAAAGTATTTTTTTCCTAATTAATTAATTTATACACAACTCTTTTTTTACACGATATCTACCCTATATCATTTTTCTTTAATGAAAAATATACATTAATTTATTCTTACAGTTGAAAGCTTATTATATTATTTGATTTTCATACACAAGAACAGATAATCAATGGTGGTATATAAATTGTGCAGATTTTTTATAAACATTCTCAATCGTATTTAGAGTCGATTTTAATTTTTAGGCCATATATTCAATAAATAAAACATATATTAGGTAAAATTAGTAAAAAGTCTTATCGAATTTTTTAAATAAAATTCATAATTATTTATTTTTATAAAAAATAATTACCTTTACATTATATAACATTCTGCCATCTATTTTCTAAATTTAAAACACCTTTCTTGAAAAATTCTTCTGACTTGACTATGATTTATTTTTAAAAAAATGTTTCATAGTACGAAACAAATGGTAGTCCGAAGAGACTAAGTATGACGAGTAAGCAGAATGCACTAAAACCGTCAAAAACCTAAGTCATCCATTTCTTTCAGCGTCAAATCTGCGATATGGGGGCGCGCATTATCGTGGAGGAGGAAGATTTTCTCATAAAATTCCTTCTTTTCGAATCTTTTCCCATTTTTTCAGACACTTCTGAGTGGTGAACCACTTTGTGCTGGTTATATTTGACAATTCTTTAATGGTTATAGTTGGGTTTTTTTCAATTTCAGATTTTATGACCGCTTTATTTACTGTACAGGGTCGTCCCACTTCGAGGCTCATCTTTTAGGTCAAAATTTTCGGATTTGAATTTTCTGTACCAGCGTTGATATTTTCTGACATCTAATACGTCTCCATAAATGTCGAAAATATTTCCTGTAGCAATAGTTCCGCTTTTTTTGGAGTAAAACTGAAAGAGTATGCAGTTTTGCAAATGGTCTTCTGAAGGAACAAATTCGACCATTGCGACTGGGTCAAGTATTTTTTTTTGTATTGAACACAGACGGAGACGTGTCTCGACAAGCACTCAATAAAACAACACGTCTTGACTCGTCAAAGGACTAAAAACAACTATTTCTAAAACTACCCTTTGAAAATACGACAAGACTTTTTACTACGCCTAATATATTATACGAACATAAAATTTTAATATTAACAAAAATTGTATTTTATAAGCTCGTTTATTGCGAAATCTTAAATTTGCATAAAATATCCATCGTATAACTTTGAAACTGATTATAAAGAGAGACATACTATAAAAATATAAATGTATTTGAGAATTCTTTTCAATGTATAAACGTCAAAATTTAAATATTACTAAAGTTGATTTACTAAATTTATTTTTGACTAATGTACCAAAAAAAAATTGTAAAAATCATCTAGAAATAATTGGCCCTTGAAAGGGTTAATGAAAAACATTATTTTTATATAGAAAATCATGTAAAAAAATGAAAACCCAGCAGATAAATTACAGAACATGTTAATATTGTTCATTCATATGTATTTTATCATTAGAAAAAACTAATATTAACGACACGTTCTGTTAATTATTAAATTCGTGTAAAACTGTAGCATTTGTTCATTTTTATTCGAGCGTGTTAATTCAAAACCGTGTAATAAATAATTATGTAGATTCGTTATCAGGTAATCAATATTTCTGCAAAAGCATAATTAGGTTTGTTAGTAAACAGCAATTAAAATGGCCGATAATTATTATTTCCCCGGATCTATTTTCCTCGAGCTTTATTTATATAATAAAAAATAATATTTATAATATATAAAATGAAAATACGTATTGGTCACTATAATATGTTAAAGTCACGATCCTGGGTGGGTCACCATCAGTCAAAACTCGATGACATATTTCTTCTCGGAATAATTCAGAAATGAATGTCAAAGAAATACTAATATTCTTTTAAATATCTAGATATTTTATTGGAATAAAGAATATATTAATACAACTGCATTAAATATTTCATATTTGCAAACTTAATCGGATAAAAAATATTAATCATTTTTTTTTGCCCATTTTTGTGTAAATTTGGCAAAAATAAGAACACTTATTTTGCCTATTTTTAGTACTAGATCTTCATTATCCCTGGGGCTTTTTTTCGCGCAAGATTGAGACGAAAGCGCCTACATATGAAATCTCCATTTTTTAATTAAGGGATGAACGTATTTTTTTGTTGTAATTCTAATCAAGTTATTTATATATCTTGTTCATTTATAATTTATTATTATGAGATTGAATATTAATAACAAAATATATAATAAACGTTAATGAAGAAGTATTGACTTCCGTCGACATTCGCCGTCGGCTACGCTCTCGATTTAAATATTGGCTGATATCTAATTAAGGTTTTCGTTGTGAAAATACATATTTTTCATTATATTAGCGTATCCGTTATTAAAAATATATAGAGCTTTCTTATGATAGAGTGGATAAAAAAAATATATGTAATAAAATTTGATCTATTTTGCCAGATGATGCGCATAACTTTCGAGCCGCTCCTCGCACACGTATTATTAAATAATAACATTTTAGTATCTCCAGCACCTGCTCGAAGCGCCCATTATAATTCGGACGGTTAATTGTGCCGAAACTATTATGAAACCGATCATTATATTTAGATATATTGTAGTATGGCGGCTAATTTTACGACGGTCTCGATGGCATGTTCACGGTCAAAAGAAGCCATCTTCCTGATCTGTTTTGTGCCAGAAACAGCTGCGCGGACGAGAAACGGGTTTCCGCCGAACTTGTACAAATAGACATCAATCACGTGACATTCCATAATCTATCTCTCGTCATGAATCTCGCGATGAAAATCTGTTCATTATCAATATATCAATAAATATCGGCGAGGAGCAGTATTTTAATTTTCGCGCATTTTTCTCCTCACTTTTTATTATTAAGTGGCAAATACTCTGACTCTCTTGTTCGAGTTTTCAACTTTTCCCCTCAAAGCCACCTTAAATATTACATCGCACAAGTGCTAATTGAAAATTCTCCGTTTACAATATAAACTTTTATCAATATCCCAATTCATCTCGCAACATTTTCCATACACTGTAATGTGATGAAATGGAGAGGGATCAAACCGTACACCGAAAGTTAATAACAATCTCATTAGAAATTTCATCAGACGCCTTTTCGGATATCAAATAAACGACTCGTATATATTTTAAACTTTTTGTTGCGGAGGCCCCACTCGATTTTCAAAAGAAACTTCATATTAAGAAAGTTACATTGTTAGATACGACCTGCCTCTCGTATCTGTAATACACACGTGTACGCGATGCTGCATCGTGATAAACGTTTCCGTGGTCCCTCGCGTCGTTACCGTGTCGTAATACCCGAACGTATCTCGCAGTATAGATTAACTTTTGTCGAATTACGAATCTTCGAGTGTTTAATGAACGGAAAATAATGGAAAAAGTGCTCTCGTAAGTGCGTAATTATTCCGGCTTTTAGATTTCATGCAATTAGAATTTAGGGATTCGCAAAGGGTGCAATTATTGAACGGAGTAATGGCTGCACATTTTTAATTGCTCAATCGTTGGATTTCGGAGGGGCGCTTTTTTATTTTTACGGTTAATTTTGATCCTATATTTATCTAGTCCCCCGTCTAAATAATACCCTATTGAGTATAATAACTTATTTTTATTTAAATTGCTCTACAACCTGACACGGCACGGCCATGAATTACATTTTATTTTGTAAAAAATATAACCGAACCGACGTCGATAAATTCAATAAAATATTTTATAATGAATGGGTATTCTTGAAATAAGAACTTTTTGTATGGATTCAATATTTACATCGTTATATGTAGAGAAAATATTAAAAAAATACATATAGAATGCATATACGTTGGTTTATTTGCGGAATTAAATGGCGCTGACTCCATTTCGTAGCGAATGCTAAAAATTTGCAAATACATTATTATTATATATATCGTGGAAATCCTAATCATCGTTTATAATCTGCTTAACTAATCCTTGATGAAAAGCCTCTTCCACTAACACCCTTCAGAGCAGCCTGTCTTAAAATTGCTCTCCGCCTCTCTTTGAAAAATTATATATGTACACTTTTTTTGAGAATATCTCCTAGACCTCTTCATCTGTGGCGTCCACCTGTTCAATAGGCTTTTGTTGCCACTTTTCATCATTTATTTGACATGGCCTGACCCATTCAGTCGCTAATGTATTATAGTATTTAGTTCAAAATTTGTTTGTGGTAAGTTTATCTTCTTTACCCTAGACCAGGGATGGCGAACGAGTACCCCGCGGGTCTCACAGTGACCCGCGTGTGAAATTATCGAACCCGCTTGAATTTTTAGATATGATTGTAAAAAGCCTTCATCTAATAAAAATAAAATGATTTTTATTTTGCTACTGATATCACTAGATGTCGCCACATCTTTAAAGAGCTAGAGTGTGGTTAGGGTTATAATAGCGATATTTTTTCTTGTAAATTTTATTGTTAATAAAACTTGTAAGCCTTTATTTACTATTGTTTTAATTACTCAACCTATGTGACCCGCCACATGACAAAGCATCGCGTCTCGCAACTATAGATGATAACTGGTCAAATCTTTGAGCTAAATCTTTTAGCTCTTAGCTCAAAGACTTGTACATATGGTTTTATATGTGTTGAATTATGATTATTAAAGATATTTTCTAAATATTTGCCGGTATATTAATTTTAGTAAAAATACATTTTTTGCACAATAATCTGTATAAACGAATTGTATCCGTAACTGGGTTCTAGGGATGACACATATGTCAAATTTGACATCCAGATGTTTCATCCACATGTCATCCAGATGTGTCCTCCTTTTTGCTTATTTTTTGCACATATTGATTGAGCAATGGAATACGAACATTAAACAGGTGATACGGATCATTGACGTTACTAATTGTATTATAGATTAGTATTTGGGTACTTTGAACACAGATGCTGTTTCAGCATCTGTTTCAGCATTTGGAGCATCTCTTCTTTATGAAGATAAATTATTTAATTCTTAATTTATTTATTGATATTACTTTACTCTCAAAGTTGTCCCTATTTATTACGGCATTCACTGTGTCATCTCCTTTTCAAATTTTCAAATGTGTTTATCTCTTCAATGTAAGAAAAATGTCATCCTTTCTTGTCTTTTTTATCATTGAGAATATAAAGAAGTTGCAGAAAGTCATGTCAAGTGAAAACGGACATTCATTCAACAAAATAATTCGCCGCGAACACATCTCGACTATTATTAGTAATTACAAGTGCTTTTAATTAAAAAAAATATGTCGAAACTCCCTTCTAGTCAAGCTAATCAAGTTTTACTATGGAAAAACGTATTTAAATACTATTTAATTATATAATTAAATTATAGCAGTTTTTCCTATGTCAAAAAGTTTTTTTTTTATTATTTTAGACATCATTTGTCTGCTTGTAATAACCGTAAAAAAGGTGATGAAGCGCTGCTCTACTGAGCTCCACCGCAAAAAAGCACTGGTATAATTCTTCACGATTGTCTATACTGGTATCATTCGTTTACCGTAAAACTGGATACTTATGGACACATCGTTCGTGGACCAAAGTAATGCCCTCTGCAGACCATCATCGAGAGAAAAGTAAAAGGTAAACGGAGCTTGGAAGGAAAGTTCTCGTGAAAAAAAGTATATATCACTCATATTTCATTTAAAATATAAATAATAAGAAACGAGATAAAAATACTAAATAATAATAAAATAAGTGACTCAAAGAAGCGGTGAGTCAGTATGACTGCAGCGTGGCGGTTAGCGGCGAAACCTCCCCCCCGCACTCCGCTTCCCGCCCGCATCCATCCTATATACGACGCTGGTAGCGCTGATGTATACATAATCCATAATCAATAGAATAGGGGGTGATGCAGTTTCGCAGTGTATATGGACGAGTCGCTCATTTATACAACCGTCCTTCAACTTCTTTACAAAGAGCACGATCTTAAAACCGGGAGGCCGTAAAACTAAGTACTTTAGACATTATTTGTGGACCAAAGTATAATTTGTGAACCAAAGTATAAGACTCCTTCTGCAGACCATCATGGAAGTAAAAGTGAAAGGTAAACGGTTGTTTGGAGTATAATATATAGATATTTTGAGAAAATACAAGACCCCCTAAGTACGAAAAGGCACAATGCACAAGAAGAAAAATAAGAAATAATAAAAGTACGTGTAGCTACTTGGTCCTAATGTGAGTTAGAGATAAAGAGCATTGGGAAGAAAGATTCTACTCTTAATAATTGAACCTGAACTGACCAACGTTAGGAAAATACGTCAAGCAGAGTGATATAGAGACACAGATTGAAAGCCCTCGGCATTTGATGGTGAAGACGAATTTATTAAATTGAACATTACTATCTGACGAATTACGGATCTGGAAAGGGTTAAAGAGTTTCTTTATTTTGGATCACCTCTTACGAGTAACGGAAATTGTGAGCCGGAGATTAGAAGGCGAATAGGGATGGCTAAAAATGCGATGTCAAAGCTATCAACGATTTAGAAAATAGGGGGATATCCAAAAAGACAAAAAAACGTTTAGTGCAGTCTGGTATTCTCAATTTTTATTTACGGCGTAGAAACCTGGACCATAAAGGAAAATATGAATAAGAAAATTGACGCCTTTGAAATGTGGTTCTGGCAACGTCTGCTGAGAATACCATGGACCGCTAAACGCACAAACGTGTCTGTCCTATAAGACATGGGGAACTACAAAGAAGACCAACTTTCGACCATATGTCTCAAAAGGATTCTTCGATACTTTGAACATCTCACCAGAAGAAACGATAGCCTGGAGAAGTTCATCGCCCTTGGAAACGTACAAGGACGCAGGGAAAGGAGTCTTCACCATGAAGACCGCTACAGGTTCCACTGTATTAGCTCCGATGTGGGATGCAGAATGCAGAGAATTTTGGAGAGACAATAACAAGAATGATCACTATCTTTAGACATGAGGGTGCCGACATATGAAAATTGCTCACTGATATGGAGAACGATTTTTTCTAATCCACAGAGTGGAAAGAGCTGTAAAGGCTAATAAAAAACCACTTGAAAGTACTGGTATAAAATACTACGAAATCAGATGTATATCACTACTTGCTGCTTGTATCTTGTTGGAAGTTTGTTGACGCTTATATTGCGCCGTGCGCCTAAAAAATATTTTTCCTTAATAATTCAGTCATCGCCAGACGATTTACGGTTCGTATCGTCGTCGATAATGTCTTCTTCATGCATCTCGTCTAATATTTCTTTACACCTGCACGGCCAGAAATCATTCTAGACACCGGGCTATGGACTTTCCCGCCACAATAACATACCTGGCCAACGTAATTACACTATACCTTTCCACACCCCAGGGCGGGCATTTTATATTGAACCCCCTCCACCGAGCCATGGCTCCCCTCCCCCTCTACAGCCGCCCTCCCCTCGCCTCTTCGGATAGCCTTTTTCATAATCGGCTCGTATACCAAAGCGTGGTATCATATTAAGCCATTATGACCATGCCTTCCTCTATACAAGATGTACCGCGGCATTTTTTTTTATTCTTGTAAACTGGCATGCCCCAGCACACTTGCCAGCGTGTAGTAATCATCTCGGTGGTATAGGTATGTTGTGCCGCATATACCTGTGCCATAGTGGAAATGTTTGATTGCCGTGCAACGAGCGTTTAACAGGGAACAGATTTTATTGCCGATTACACCGCTCTTGTGTGTGTGTATCTCGTTTTATATGATTGTTTTTAATGCTTTATCAGAAATATATATATTTTTTTATTAATAATTTTATCTAAGCTCTACGTTTTGTATCTGAAATACGTTCGTTATAATAATATAATTAAACAATGGGCATCAATCATTTGCATGACATGACATCTGATAACAAAAATTTTACACGGCCCGAGTAAAATTGGCTTTTAAAGCTCAAAGAACTTCGGTGGATGCGAATGCTTTCGGACAGCTGTACGCCCGGCTCGACGGTCTGTTATGAATTTTTAATTAAAATATTTTCATTGTATTACACGTGAAAATGTTTCGTATTTTTTTTTATTTTATTATCTTATCCGTCATTTGAGCCCGCGCAAAGTATTGTTTTCAGCTGAAACGCGAGCGTGTTTGTTTTATTTATTTTTCAGGTGTCGTTACCGAAGCGCTCTCGGATTTCTTGCGTTACTCAATTGCGTTTTGAATTACGCGTAATCCCCGTTTAACATCTTAACCTTACGCCGGCTGTCTGCGCCTATTGATTTTATCATCCTCCGCAACCTTATTTCGAGTGTCAACCCCTTTTGCCTCATTAATTATAGATCCGTATCCAGTTATGACATCATTACAAAATCTTCAGCACGACCCTTTAAAACGACGCCTTTTGACTTATTTATTAAACACTAAATGGATATATGCACAGGCCCCAGACGCTTTGACATTGATTGACAACCTTTTAGTGAAGAATATTTTTATTGAATTTCTACACGTCGATTGATTGTGTTGGACCGATGTTTGTTTTTGCTACTGGTTGGTGTTATGGAATATTAATTAGAAATGCGATACTTGAAGTGAAATATTATTTATTCGAAATTGAATTCGTTAAATGTAAGATCATATCTCTCGCCGTATAAATTGCGAGAAAATGTGCGACGTTTTTTTTTATATAAAAACATAAATGGAAGAAAATACACGAAAGAAAAATATATTTTATAAATAACATGTCTTTTCAAAACACTCGCAGAAAAAGCATTTGCCACATTGCAACATTTTTAGACACACTTATTATTAAAAAAATAATACGTGGATCTATTTGGATACCCAAATTTTTATAATATAAATCCTATATGTCCCAATTTTTTTATTTGTCTAAAAAAGTCCATTGTCTGCAATTACAAAAAAAAATAAAGACGACAATATTCGCTCCTGTTATAACGCGCGCGATGTTTTTTCTGGCTCGCATCCAGTACGATGTGCCGAATGCGAGTGAAACGTGCGGCGAGAGTTCAGCCCGCCGCAAACGTTGTCATATTTTTATACTTATTAAAATATGTCAAGATATTGATGAAAAAACTTCCAGCACTTGTCCCTAGCATGTGCGGTAAATTGATAGTTGTCACACCGGGATGACCACAATGGTAAAAGGGCTAGAACTGTTGTTATTCTAATATTTTTTTTCATTTAAATTGTGCCTTCGTAGTTTTTTCAATTTTCTTGTATTCTCAACACTACTTAATCGGCCAAAAGCCGATTTATAGGCTATGCTAGGATCACCATAGGCTGTTAGCCTATTTATAGGCTTCTCTCAGTGCGATCTTTGTCGACCGCATATTTGTTGATGTTACATTTAATTTAATCGATCAACGGTGGAGCTTTTCCAATTTTTTCAGATACATAACAATCATCAAATTATGCAAATCTGCGTATTGATTTGATTTTTGACAATATTTTAAATGAAAATATTTGTATCCTCGAGTAAATTTTTTAATTTTATTTCTGGATAATAAAAAAAGCTATTTAATCCCTATTCTTAAAACGAAAATCAGGTGTATACATAAATTAATTTAAAATTCCTCCACAAAGTCTTCGTGGCAATTGGAATTTTTAGGGTGCTTTTCTTAATTCCAGGTTCATTCCACCGTTTAATATCTAGCTGATGAAATTACGTATTTTTTTTCAAGTCAGGATCGAAAATTATCGCTCCCCGTCCAAATGTTCGGCATTGGCGCATCAGCATATCTCTCTGCATCGGATAGAGAGGGCTTTGAGAGTGGTATTGAGTTGTGCTCATTAACATACCGAACAAATGAGATTCGGTATCGGTCTCCATAATACTGACTCCATTCGATCTATCCCAATGTAATATAATCCGAGTCGGGTCCCTCTCTCATTAATGACTGGTGTCTTGCTCATTAGCCGCTCGTACTATGCGCCAGATTCCCCTGTCTATAACTCAACCCGGCTCCGAATACAAATAATCCCAATTTGAGATCCATAGTGGAAAAAAACGACGATTGCTACCGTCATTGTGTAACTTTTTCATCGAGTTTTTAGCGCACTTATACATCGAATTTGCTATTTTATCGGATGTTTCCTTTCATACGTTCCACGGAACGTTTACCAGTATATTATACGTCTATAAAAAAAGTACAATATGGCAGTGGCATGAGTTATTCATAAACCATACACGTCTACGGCGAGCTGGTTGTTTGTAAGACATGTTATATAATAGCTCACCGGCATAATGGCCGGTTACCTGGAAGCTTCTTATCGCCATTCGGCATTTTGTTAACAGCATTCCGTTTTTATATGCAACTGTTTTACAGGAAGCGGCTAATCACTCGGTAATTTCTCTTTTTTTCATTCATAGATAATCTAGTCTCGTACAAAACTACTCACCGGCCGCATTCGAAGCGGCATTCGATCGGACGTGGCGAATTAAAAAATGATAAAAATTAAACACTCTCAGACGTATGAAATATTTTCGGCAAAAGGATGAAAACGATTTGCAGGCATCAAAGAGATCTGCTAGGGAATTATATATTTTTTCGCCGCGAAAATAGCTAATACCACATTGGGTTTAATCCCCACGTGTTATAAAAAGGTTTAAAAATTCAATTTGTGGTAATCCCTTCACGTTGATTTTTTTTTCGCATTATTTCCATACACGCCTTCCATCACGTACAATTTACTTTTTTTTTATTCTTCCCACTTTTTTTTTAAATAAAATTTTGGCCCGCGTTAAATTTTAACGTATTCCACGCTTATTAATCCCTTTATTTATTTAAAAAAATCGCAATAAACCGTATAAAAATTTGTATTCCGCGACAGATGTTAAATTTATCGAATTAAAATAAATAAATTGTATAAAATTATTCAACCCAGTATGAAAAATCAGGTAATTCTTTTTCCTTTTTTTCTGTGTGGTAATTATATAAGTCGGTGAGCGCTCTTAGCAAAAATACACGTAATGATCATGCTTTATGGCTTTGTTTACTTATGTACTACCTTAAATACCCTATTGACTGAAAAAATAATATTTTAACCTAGCTGTGCCGATTGGGTCTATTCGGTACCCCAAGTTTTTTTTATTTTTCTCGAGTAACTCTTTTAATTTAAATCCCAGAGGTCACAAGCTTTTTGTATTTGTCTAATAAAGGCTAAAGAATAAATATTTTAAATAAGCATTGTGCTTTATTGTCTTCAATTCCGAAAAAAAAATAAAGAAAAAAAAAACAACAAGATCGCTTCTGTTGGAGAGGCGCTATATTTTTTCTCACTCGCATCCGGTACAGTCGCACAGTTTTCAGCGCTGTAATTATACTGTCTGGCTATTATATTAGTCAGAGAGCGCTCTTGACTGTAATATGCGTCATAATCATGCTTTATGATATTATTTGCTTCTGTAGTATCTTAAATACCTTGTGCGATTATGTTCGATCTTTTACATGGTGTAGTGTTGTAGTGATGATTAAACGTAAGAAATAACTTATATTTTTTTATCAGAATTATCATTGCTGATCTGATAAAAGCGTCATATCTGAATTAGCTTTGACAATATTATTAAAGATGATGAATTTACTATTTTTTTAACTGTTTTTTTTATGTTTAATTTTATAATACTCAATCTCATTCTGCATTTTAAAAACTCGTTATTAAATAAAATCTTTTCAAATTATATTTGCGGTATTTTTTAACCCATAACTACGAAACCACATTAAAAATAGACTCCTTAAATGGGAATCGAACGTAATGCATTTTTCCATTTATTTTATTGGTATATTCGAGACACTCCAGCTGCATTTCTAGGATTTCTCTATACAATAATGCACATCCGAGCGGATGCCGGCATTTTTTAAATGGTATCTATCTCTACACTGTATCGAAACAGTCCACATTATTATTTTTTAATAAACGTATTCTTTTACATTTTGATCGAGTCGATCGACACACCGGGTTATGGCCCTCGAATAAATTCATCCCACAAAACATTTGTCCGTTTATGGTTGACCGTAAAACTCCCATTTATTATCTTCGTAAAGCATTTCGAAGGTTTAATTGCTTTATTACGTAGAGCCGGGTCCTATCGTTCGCGTTGTTGCTTAAATTGTTCACAGCATAGTGTATAAGTCGGCGATGGCCGTAAATCGTGCAATTGCGGCCAAGCTGTAAAAATTCCCGATCACCGACGAAAAGTATAAATTTCCCCGTCTCCATTATACGGCCGTAACACGACGAAATTTGAGCGTGTATTGTTTTTTTTATTTTGTAATCCCCAATTCGACGCTGTTGATTCACCCAATTTTTATTTAAATTGCGAACGCCCTGCTTTTGTGCATGTCGGGCATAATATAATGAGAATGTACAAAAACCGCGCAAAAAAAAACTTCAACTGACATTCGTTTAGTCAGATGTATAAGAGTCAGAGTGGAATTGCAAATTAAAAAAAATCTGCAACGCAAATACACACAACAATGGCGCAGAATCACGCTGTGTTTGTATTTTTCATTTTTTTTTATTATTCCGTTAATAATCTCATAATCTCATAAAGTTCTCGATGATTAATGTATCGCCGGTTATAGACGCATCTATTATTTCGTTTGCCGCAAGATCATAATTTATCAACTCATTAATGCTCATGTAATTATCCCGAAAATATACTGTACTTCTCTTGATTAATTTCAAAAACTTTTTTAATTACCCAACACCATAATATCATTTTAATTAATGAGCGATAGGTGGACGACCCCTGAATGCGGTCATTAAATCCGATCATTATACGATCTTTTAACATGGCGGACGATAAATTAGGCATTCTTTATATTCCATCTCCTTACAGGTGATAATAAATCAATTAGGTGATTTACAATCACCGGTGTATTATTGAAATATCAAAAAAATAATTATCAATACATGCAAATTTATTAGCAATCCGAAACGATTCAGATCTTAAGATGTTATAATAAAATTCAATGATTGTAAT
>JAGXCT010036010.1:0-21534 GCA_022495035.1 Philopotamus ludificatus | reverse complement strand
CCGTGATAGATCGGTTAATAATCTGTTTTACTACAATCAGTATTTACAACTCTTTCTACTTGTCTGTGAACAAAATAATTTATTTTCCTATACTTTCCTTTTTTAGTCGAGATGTGACTCGATGATTCCATCTTCACCATAAGATGCCGAGGGCTCTCTGCGTCTCTATGTGGCCTTGTTTGACGTATCTTCATTACTACTTGCATTAGAATCTTCCTTGTACTCCACTTTTCTGCAGAAGACTATACCTTGGGCCACGAATAATGTGTTCAAGTACTTGATTTATCGATTTTTAACGGCGTTCAGAAGCTCATTCTCCTTGTGAAGCATCTGAAGGATAGTTGTATTTCTAATTTAGCTCCATAAAATGTATATATTTTGATAAGCGCATTAAATAAGCTTATTTAGAGTGCACGCCAAGCCTCCCTAATCTGTTCCCGTGACGTCATATCATTAATACTTATTTGTGGGCTTGCCAACTTATTACATATTGTGTTTTGTTTCGGTCGTCTCGAGAACGAGTGCGGCGGCTCACAAGTTAATCCCGCAAGATTAAGTGAAAGCCCTTCCATTTTTCCCTCGCATTCCTGCGGGAGCCAGGACTGCTCGAGTATTCAGCCCGGATCCCAACCTCACTGATCTTATTCCCAGTTTTCACTCGGCGTGAACACAGAAACAGCATCCAGTCCCCCGGGGAGAAAGTGGGCCGAATGAGCCCTAATCCCCCATACACTCGCGGAAGAGTTTCGACGTTTTTGCCCCACCTTTTTCAGCCTCCGAATTAATACTGATTTTTTTCCCTCTCGCTTAATACTTGCATTTAAATAATACTTCGTATTTGTATTAATAAAAACGACAATGCAAGCTAAATATATTTGAAATGTGCCATGTAAACATTTTTTTCTTGTAAACAAGCCGTCTTCTTGCATTCAAGAATTCTGGTAAATATTTATTTTGGCTTCGCGCACAAAACACTCATAAATAACGTGCATGTACATAATAAACATCTTGATTAAATATTAAATAAAAATATGTTTTTGATGAATATCTATGAAAACAATTGAATTTCGCGCGATTTGCATCTGTAATCAGATCATATATTTTTTTTTAATTGCTATACGTGACTTGCAAATTGCACAGATGATTTGTTGTAATAGGGGTCCATAGTGTTCCGATTCACATTGACCGAATGGGCGTTTCTTCTTATTTAAGACCCTTGTCAGCATTGCATATTGGTTAAACAAACGGGTCTATTTAATTTTTGCACGCAAAATATCTCGATCCATCGCTACAAATTGAATTTATTGAGTCCATAGGATCCGATGCCCACTTGTTTTATTTTTTTTCATATCGATATACCAACAAATCTCGATTTATCGAGAGAGAGCCGGCTGTAATATTTTACATCAATCTGACAGATCCGCTTATTCCACTATGATTATTTGTTCGTGTGATTTATGCACGGTCGTTTCCATATTCAGGTGTTGATTTTTTTTTCTCTCCGCGTCTTAATATCCTGAACAATTTTTTTTAGGTACCTTTGAAATTTTTTGGGTGTAGGTGTTATACTCTTAATAATGTTGTTAAGAGGAGAAACGAGCGAGCGCGCCTGTGCGGAACTAAATCGCCCGTTCACGGAATTACCTGTTGCCTACGCTGGCCAAACGGTGATCTTATTTATTATTAATATTATTTATTGCGTAATTATTTTGGGGTTATTTTATTCGTTGTCGGCGCTTTTTTTCGCGACAAATTGACAAACGAGCCGTCGTAAAACGTCGTATGTCTCGTCACAATACGCGGCCGTTTAGCAAATGCGTCCGACGATTGCACAATGATTAATTCGTCGTTCGTGTGCGGCAGACTGACTGTCGGACTGACTGGCCAGGTATAAATATCCGTCGGCCTTTTTCTTCTCGTTTCGTTTTTTATTATATTTTTTTTTTGTTCGCGTTTCCCAGGCCGAAATCACCCGTGGCGTAGTTGACTCGTTCTCACATCTTCATCGCCACAAATTTCGCTGATGGTCTCGTCTCGCGGTAATTTCGGATGGAATCGCTATGGCCCTTTGATAAGACCGTCATCTATGAATTATTACATTTTTTTTCCGGAAAATATGCTTATTAAGATATTTCGGCTATATATTGTTGATAAAAATTTTCGATACTATTAAAAATATTCAAAATACCAGTTATCTTATAATAAGTACAAAATAAACAGAGATTTTGACAGTCAAGAATATTAATGAAGCTAGCATGGATCTTGATAATTTTTTAGCCATCATGGAATAATGTAATATTAGTGAAAAGTACATCTTAAGTATTTAGGGCAATAGTAAAAGATTAATAATAAATATTTAACGAAACAAATGAATTTTCTATTTATTTTATTTTTTTTGCGCCTGGGGACTTTTCTACCCCTTTCCACACTGGATATTTTTGGATCTCTGTTCTACTCTCATTAATTATATTTTACGAATATATAAAAAGAGATTTTCATTGGTAAAATGAATAAGAAACATTCTATACCTTTTGATCTGATATCCTATTTAATAAAGGACATATATTTTTATAAATAAATAGATAAAAATGAGGTTAATTTTTTTGCTAAAATTTTTTTGGGCTAATATGTCTGGTCTACAGAGTGGAAAAGGTTAATTAAGACTTTAAGGATTTTTTATCGTTATCATAAACGCTTTTGGGCTATTCGAATTAGCTTAATTAAAGATTTAGTAATTCTTTTTATATTGACAAACATTTGAACTCTTTCACTCTGTCCACTTTTAGTCGAATCTATGAGTTACTCTCATAATATTTTTTTATAAATTTATTGATAGAGATATTCATTGGGAAAATTAATAAGAAGCATATGTAGAGTTAGAAAATGGTTCTAGTTGTTTACTAAAAAATATTTTGTGCCAATACGTCTTGATCGCGGAGTGTAAAAGCTTAATGTAAATAATAAGCCTGATTATAATCCTTTTTGTGAATCTAGGATAATAAAAATAAGTTTCGATAACGCATAGTGAGTTCGATCGCATTGAAAAATGCAAAATATATTCTAATCTAATTAAAATTATATAAAATTTAGGATTATATAATCAAACTCGGCATAAAATTGCAATTAATTAAAATCAATTAATTATGATATAATGCAAGAATAAATAAATAATATATTATTCTAGCTTTTATTATCTATCTAGCAAATTAGTATAAAAAAAACGTTATTTTTAAGCGTTAAATCTAAAAATTTAATAAAATTAATCTACATAATTTTATTTTGTGAACCTTTTTAAAACTAGTTTCTAAAATATTTTTATTTAAACAAACGCAGTGCATTCTCAATATGAGGTTCTTTAAAATATATATTATCCTCTTCTCTTTTTTACACGGTAAATAGGTTTCGCCAAAAACCGGTAAAAAAGTAATAAAATCCATATAAAAATTGATAAAAAAGTAAATAAATTATACAAATACTATTCATTTTAATTAAGAAAATATAATACTAACGATCTAATGTGCTAGAATCTAATAAAGCTATTTTTTTTATTTTTATTGTCCTGTGTTGTTGTGTATTTTATCTCAGGTCCTGTTGGAATTTTAAATCTCGTTCCAGATTAAAATCATTAGTAAGAAAATACTACTGGGTAATCTTAGCAAATTGCAAGCTTTCGTGAAATAAAGTTGCTCTCAGTAGATAAATCTCACTATTTTAAATACATTTTTACCTATTGGTCGTTGCCTTAAAATACAGTATATGTTCTTTTTAGTGAACCGAGTTATTTTAAAACCGTGTAAAAAAGAGTTGATTGTTTTTGATAAACACTATTCTAAACGATACTCCTCATGGATAACTCAAGTCTTAACTATATCCATACGGACATAAAAATTACAGTAATCATGAAATATCCATGGATTTAATTTTGATCGTGACTTATACTATTTTCAAAATAAGCATATTTTTAATTTAACACGATGTATTAATGAAATATTTTTATTTTGATTTTCAGGTAAGCCGTTGATTGATTTTCGATGTATATCAGGTATTTATGTATTTAAATAATTGTTTATTATTATATTGCTTTGATAATATGGGTCGCAAAATTAGGATTGCATTATTTCGACGTACGTAAGTTCCTTGCGAATATTTCTGTATTCAAATTGAGTCTCAACTTTAATAATTAGCGCCGTATCAAAGTCGACCCGAGCACCACCACGCCACACGACACTCTGTGGACTTAACCCGATAAATTGAATACGCATTCGGCTCTATTAAAATTAATAGTATCAGAGAATGGGGGAGAGCAAGCGCACTCCATCCATTAGATTCCTTGTTAGGGAATTAATTCTTGTTGACTATAATTTATGACGACACCGTCATCCAGATGACGAGGGCCAAAGTTAATGTAGTTATCGCGACAAAGTATGAGCCCAAGATTTACTCCCGGATCCAGGATAATAAAATTATTTCCGCGTCTAGACTGACGGCTTGTTTGCGTCCTCGTCTCCAGGATGTGTCTTGGTAATTAATCGCGACAGGAGGCATCGGAATCGTTCATGCCCTCTTACGAACATCCATTTGGAGGGTCGTGTGCCCCATATTTTTTTTTCGATTCGGCATATGGTCACAGGATTTCGACACCGCTCTCTAATGAACCGGGAACGTACCTGAGACATATCTGTTAGCGGCGCTGGTTCTCAATCTTTAAAATATATTTAATTGTGATTTATTGCGTCGTGTATTTTAGCGAAAATCCGTGATCTAAATCAGGTTCATTAATGAGCTTTTCTTTGGCATCATTGGACAATAAACAGTACGGTATACGCCGGTGGTGAAAATTTATTACATCGCGTTCCAAGTGTACTTCAGGGGCGCATTAAGAGCCTTAATCGGTGTATTCATTACCAAGTTTTAGAATCAGTGGTTTACGTTGAAACTTCTCATAGTGAGTCGTTACCTTTTATGCTCGGGCCTGTGTTTTTCTCCTCGTTTTTTTTTATTATAAGCCTCTCCGTCTGTTTTGCTTTTATTCTACGCTGACCACCGAATCCAAATCTAGATGCTTGTCGATCTTGACTCTATCTATAAATCGTATCCTGGCCATCTGCGGCCATTAGATTGATTGTATTATTTCTGTGTTTTTTTGTTCTATTCCGGCTACCGATTTTTTAATTAGACATTGTCTATCTCGGTGTTGTATCATAATAAGTGCATTAAACAAAACTGATTCCCGTTACCGCATAACGATCCCATTAAATATTAATATATGTATCGTTTATTATGGACGATGGTGTCTCTATTATATTATACATTCGATCTGTGGGCCGATGATTTTTTTTTCATCATCTCAAAAACACGATCCATTCTTATTGTGGGACAGAAAAAAATATATATGTGTATCCAAGTGGCGTTTTAGTAGTTTATTGTCGGATACCGTCATGGGAAGGCTTTTGTATTGGAAAAAAATATTATTTTTTTTCCCCGGCGATGATAGCTCGAAACCTGTTGTTAGCTCGTTCTCAAATTTATTCATTGTTTTTGTCGGCTAAATATATATGTAAATGGCTATGATTTCTGATTTTAGTGATATCTTACACGTGTATGTACCTGTGTTTATAAATATGTATTCATTTATAATATCAGCGATAGTCAAACTGTTCAACAAATCATTTTTTATCGATATAGATTAATGAGAAAACACGCAAAAAATATTTCAAAATTTATTAGAACACTAACATATGAAATAATTCATTGAATAATATAGTAAAATCACAACATACATTTTGGGAAAACATATGCCTCTATTTTATTTCAATGCTATAACTATAACTTTCAATCCAATGCTACAACTAATCGTACTCAAGATATTTTTAAGTTAAAATTGTATTCTTTTACTATTTTTATTTTACTAAATGACGATGGATGAATGGCATGACAGAAAAAAAAATACAAAGCGCCACTCGCCGCACATATAAAGGTTCAATTTTTTTTAAAGATCTCTCACACTTACATTCCTCCATGACCAGTGTCATAAAGAATTCCCAGAATTCATAGATTTCGTCTGAAAGCTGACCTATCTGAGTACTTAGCTCAGTCGCTACAAAGCTTTTAGCCAACGGTTTTAGATTAGATACTCTACATTGTTCTCTTTGTGCGATAGATACGTTTTAGATGCTGCTGTGTAAAAAAATACAGTTATATTTAAAACCTATCGTTTTTTATTTATATGTGAAAATTTATGATTATAAATAAATATTGCATAACTTAAAAACGCTGAATTTTTCACAATCCCCAGACATAACAAGATCGATAGTAATTCTTTGCCTTAGTATTAGTACAATATAATGAACTAATATTGTATTTATTCAAATTAAATATGTATTTAAATACATGGATATTGATCTTTTGAAGTAACTGAATTTTTACTCACAGACTCCTTAATCCCTTAAACAATATAATTTTGGCTTCAGCGGTGTATCTCTTAAGATTTTGTTTAATCTAGCTTTCTTTGTCTCATGAAGGATATCACTTGCACTTTTTTTAGCATACAGGTTTTTATTTTTATTCCTAAATCTCTGCAATAAAAAGTTATGACTTCATATTTTTAATTACGGAAGAAGAGTTTTCAAAAATAATGTTAATAAAGTAAATTTACAATATAGTAAAGTTTCTTTGTCTGCCTTTATTTTCCCTCTTCACCTCGGAGTATATTTTAATGAAAATCGGTGTCATAAATAATTATTGGTTTACTGATATACAAAATAAATCAGCATTGAAACAATTAACGATACGCGAACTGGCGCCATGTAAACTTTTTATTGTAGATAGATTTATAATGTGTTTTTAATGGTTTAAATCTTTAAACTCTATAATATCTAGCTATCAAAATTATGGTCTGCTGATATATTTTATCTAGAACTATAAAAAAAAAAATATTATCCCAGTATATTGACAGTAGTTCTTATAGGATTAACCTTTTCTACTCCGTGGGCCAGACGTATTGGCCCGAAAGACTTTTTAGCAAACAATTGAAGCATGATTTTTTTATTTAATTAAAAAAAAATAATGCATTTTTATCGGATATCAGATCTAACCCTATAGATGCTTCTTATTCATTTTTCCAATGAATATCTCTTTTAATTAATTTGTAAAAAAATATAATGAGATTTACTCTCTTAAATTGAATTAAAATGACTCTTCATAGTACATAAATACTAGGCATATTATATTTAATAAAATACAGATATTTATTACAAAAAAGATACATGTTTTACATATTAAAATGCTTGTAATATACACGCATACATTTGTAGCATACATAAAATAACCATAAAAACATGCGAAATAAGAAAATATACACAGTTTTACAAAGTAGATTCGTTTCTAGCATAATATACACTTTGCAAACTTCGTGCACGTATATTAGGTTTGAAATAATAGTCAGTAAATATTTTTTTCTATTTTGTATGACAGCATCGCAGCTTCCGCTAAGAATGTTTTGGCTGCCGATAATACAATTTGAATTTCCGAAGCATCCGAGTCCATCACCGCCCACAGTAGCGTCGCATGGAATTCTTCCAAGTCCCTCACTCCTCCCGGAGTTATGGCTTGATTTACGCGATCACGCCAGATCTTCCGAAGTGCTTAAATTGTTCATATATCTTGCCTCCCCCACCTTTTATATCTCTTCCTAGTCACTTGCAGTATTCTCCGCGCACTTTACAGTATAAATTTGTCGCTGAAGCTTAAATTTTATGATTCAGCTTTGTTCTTGTGTACGTATATTTTATTTTTTATATATATATTCGTATGTATATACGCGCGTTTTGTTTCTCGTGTAAGTTTTTTTTATGCGTCGTAAAAATATTCTCACCGTCGGCTCCTTACAATGGCATAAATCTCGCGACTCATGCAAAAAGTCCTGACGACATCCACGGGCATAAATCAAGCGTGTTCTACGGCCCGAGTCCAGAATAAATCAGCGGGAAGCTGAAAAGTGTAATTATTAATGGCCAGGCTTTAACCGGGGACAACCCTATCTCTCATCAAAACACCGAAACGCTTTATTGAGTGTCATGCGAGGCGGCGTAACTCACTGCGAATTAACCGATCTCGCTTTTCAGGTAGAAGATTCAATAAATCCCCAGAAGGTGAACATAAATCTATGCTCTATTCCGAGAAAAAAAGTCCGATAAAAATCAGCGTTTATTTTTTTAATATACATAAATGTGCCGAACGTGTCCGTCCATAAATTATACATGGAACAAAGAGAATTATTAAAAATATATTTAAAAAAAATAATATTCCATTAAAAATCTTTTTACTAAATCCTATCCGGGATTACCGATATCCGCAGCGTAATTTTTTTCTCGATATTTTTATTATAATTATTATTTTTTTTCTTTTTAAAGCTTAAGCGGAATAAACGCAGAGTAATATCTTAGCCGAGTTTATTTCACCCCTTACCCGATTTTATTTATAACAACAACGTGACTGTTCCCAGGTCCTCGGAGACCTTCCTGTCCCAGAAAACGTTCCTAAGCCTACCTCCAAACATGGCGATCGACTAAACTACTTAATGTGGAATAAGACGTGATAAAAATGGGCGCAAACCCTTCTCCACCACTTTTATTATGGCTAATATTACCACCAACAAAAAAAAACGTAACATATGGCATATAAAGAAAACGACCGTAAAATATTTCGTGTTTACAATCTAATATTTTCGTTTCGGGGGTATGATGAGATTTTTTTACTGCCCGATATCTGCATGTTTCCGATAATAATAATACCAGAGGTCTGTCCCGTATGAAGTCGTCAAGGGCCGAAAACAAAACAACAGCAGTTATCCCCGAATCGCCCGAATGTATCACTCCTTTTCATCTCTGCAAAAGTTACGGCTAAATTAGTGCTTTGTCATGATTTAATTAGCCATCTGCTGTTTACGTATCTGTCTGCCGGATCGCATACTCTCAAACTTTTTATAATAAAAAAAAGCTATTTACAAATGAATAATGCAAATTGGATCTTCATGTGAAATCTTGATGCTGCTCGAAAGTACGTTCGCGTCCGACTCATTTCTTCCGCTGAATCGAATACACTATCTTGATTCGGCATTGTGAAAGGTTTCAAAAACAATGCTAAATCAATATAACGTCCTTCGTATTACACGGCGAGAAGATTCTCGGATAAAACCGTGATATGAAAATATCAATTTTATTATCCTTTTATTCGAGTGCTTCAATTCTTCTCAATGAAGCCAAAGATAAATGATGTTAAATAGCATGGTTCCAAAGATAGTAAAATATTTTCAGACTAAGCTTTTGGCTTTAACGAGGTGGAAAAAACGGCTGTTTATTATTTAATTCTGATTATTTTATTTTTTATTAAATAAAATTAAGGAAAATCAATGTATAATTATTGAACTCAACAATAATATCTGAACAAAAATACTCTCCATTTTGTTTATTTTTTGTAACATGTAAATATATAAGGTAAAATATGAACTTTATCGTAATACAAGAATGACAATAATACATTTATTATAATTCGATTTCAACCATTATTTCTTTTCGGTTCAGCTCCGGTTTTCGTTCCGACAAAAATAACAGTTTTTAGCAATTTACGATGCAGTTCAGTACCGATAAAAACATTTGTAGGCACTGAACTGAATGAGTGTACAAACATAAAACTCGGAGTTGAACCAAAAATCATTTTTTTAATTGAACAGGAACGAAAACCTAAAAAATAACGGTTCTATTCTAATTTTTCTCTCTCTTGAAATACTCTCACTGTGGAATTGCCTTCTAAATATTATTTTTTTCTCATATTTTATTACATTTTGATTCGTTAAGTCCAAATCAAGTCATCATTTTGTCCATATCTATAGATCTAGAGTTGACTAGGGGCCCAATTGAACTTTGATAAATACTCAACAAAACAGAGCAAAAATATGTACATATTGTTGTACATATATCCTTGGGTGCATAAATAAATCTTGTCTCTAACGAATTTCTCACCACAGAGCCAGTATACCATGGGAAGGAAAACCCTAATCTGTTGACCAATAATTGGTCTAGTCTTCGATACTTTCGCTCCTCTTCCTTCTTTCTAGGGGAAGCCTCTCTGAGGAGGTCTTTCCCATGATGAAAAGATTGCTATTGCGCGACGGGGCTAATAATCACGTGCGACCGGCTACTTGAGACTCGTTTTGGGCATATGTGCATATGTATGCCTATGTATATCTATATAGGTGTGTGTGTGGTCGCTCGCTACTTGTCACTCGTGACTCGTTAAAAGCAGATAACGCATTAGAGAAGAGAACAAACGAATACCGAGACAAACCCCCTTCTACTTGCCTGGACACAGTCGAGAGGGTAAAATCCGATACCAACATGGTAGAAGATGTACGTCCAATGCCAGCAATGGCCAAGAGAGGGAAACTCTTTACAAAAAATCGCATACCAGACCCATCAAGGTTACCGGTGAGACTGCGAAGAGGAGCCCTCGCGTCACGTGTGCGACTCAGGTTCCTTTGGCCTCAACTACCATGCGAGAGTTTGGTAAGGCCCATGCCCTCAGCGAGTGAGAGCCTTTTGCTGGCTCGATGATATATTTATTTAATTATGCAATTACCTCTACGTTATCGGATGTTATTAATAGATTGATGAAATATTTATTATTGATTTATACCATGATGGTACATTTTTTATAAATTGCGCTTGAATTAATTTATAAATAAAAATATTCAAAGAATGCGGCACAAGGATAATATAAAGAATGTTAAAAGAATTCAATCGGTTGTACAAAGCATCTTTTAAGAGCATCCTTAAATACTTACGCCAAACTTACGAACGTCAAAGAATTTTCCGAATAAATTCACAAATACTTGAGAACATAATCTGCGCGCTCCAAAAAAAAAAGTCGTCGACGATTGAGAAGCGCGGATCTGACCTGTTAAAGTTTCACGGGCTTATTACCGGGCCCGACACCTCTCCTGTCTATCTTGCCGGTTCGGGTGCTGCCAAATTAGTTTTGCAGATAACAAAAACCAACTGTCAGCGGGAGATAATGCTCACCTTCTGCTCGCCATTCTTCGCCGCCCCGTCCTCCTATACCGGGAAGGAGCGATGTGTAATTAAGGTGTATCGACCAGGTAGGCTTGGGTCCACGGCGACGACACAACTGTCGGCCTCCCATTATACCCCATTGTCCATTAATATTAATGCCGAATTTCGTAATATTCTTCCAAATATACTTTAAGCCGAGTCAATTATACTCACCTGTCTCCGCAACGGCGACTCAATTAGGATCTGGAATAACTGAACACTAATATTATGATAAAATTTCGATTCAGTGTATTATATTAATATATCTACGCGCAACATCTTCCCATTAAATTTATTTTAAGAAATGTTATTATTAATGTTATGAATATTCATAGATTTATGCATGACGCATCAAATCTCCTAATGACCTGTGCGTGTTTTTAGCTTTAATCATATTTAAATAAGATTCCGTGATAATCGTGCGTTTTAATGGGGAAATCGTATTTGAAGAAATGCTCTGTTGCGTTTTCCGGAAGTGATTGTGCAATGACGTCACCGCAATTTCGCTCCCGTCCTGCGAACAATAAACATCGCACGTCCTTCGAATGATCGCACGGACACGTGCCATTAACCGACCAGGGCCGCATTCGCAGTATTGCGATATGGTTATAATTTGAAACCATTTCCGATGTAAAATTTGTGGCGAAAATGTGTTCGACGTGCATTAATTTGACCCTTCGGGAAACTATTCGGGACGGAGTGTGGTATTACGCCCAGTTTCACATTACGGCCTTAATGTCTGGTTTACATTATGGGAGGGACACGAAATTTCACAAAGGTTCCGTTTACTGTGCAAAATAAAAATATTTTCAATTGTGTAAATATGCGAATATTTCAGTGCATTGGGTGCTTGAACTACTGAGAGCTTTTATCTTTTTGCATCGTTTGTATTGAATTTATAGCGTGAGTTTGAAATGAATTGATTAATTCTGTACGAGCTTTTACATTCCAATTCTCAATAATTTAATGTCTGAATTAAAATAATTGCATAGTTTATAAGAATTTTAATCTTAATTTTCACTGTGAATATCTGATCGTCGTCTAGTTATTTACCGATTCTAATTCCAATGAATCTGATTATATTTTTTTTACAAATGTATTAAAAGAGATATTCATTGGGAAAATGAATCAAAAGCATTTATAGGGTTTGATCTGATATCCGATTAAATAAGACATAAGACATTATTTTTTTAAATTAAATAAGTTACTTCCTAAAAAACTTTTGGGCCAATACGTCTGGCCCACGGAGTTAAATTTCTTAAATACTTATTTTTATATTATGTCTCATTTTATAATTGGTTTCGAAGTTATACGATGGATATTTCATGCAAATTTAAAGTTCGCTTCTAAACGAGCTTTTAAATTATAATTCTAGCTAAAGTATTTTATATTTGTTAAAGAAAAACTGGATATTAATATTAATTAGATTGTCAAAGAGAAAAATCGACCCTGAATGTGATGGAGAATGTAAATAATTTTCACAATCCAGATACTACCACTATTTATTTATTCGATGCGGCCAAATAGAAGGAAATAATGTAATAAGTTTCATACTGTTCTAATAAATTATTTATATTTTTTATGCTTATATAATATATTGTATTTTCGTTCGAAATTAGTTTTATTTTAACTGATCTCTTTGATTTTATACCGTATAATTTTATGCACCGCATAAAACGAGACGAAATTGCATTTTATCGCATAAAATGGGGCCTCCATTATGTATCCTATATTTTTAAACTTTTACATTCAAATGAATCCGTCATATTTCCTTGTTTTATTATTTTTTAATTAATACATTCCACCAAAAACCGTGTAAAATCAGTGATAGAGTTCCTAAAAGAATAAAAAAACGTTTCCTTTATTTAAAAAACCGTGATATTTTAGAAAAGATAAAAGTCGTATAAAAAATATAATAATAAATACTAACTATAATTTTTTTAAGAAGTAATTCATTTACTACTTATATTATTTTTTTGTTTCACAAATTATTTATATATTTTTTGATATCCCGCTTACAGATTTGAATGGCTTTTTAAAGCTCGTTCTAGGTTAGAATCATAAGTGAGAAAATGCTCTTTGCAGTAAACCGCGTAAAAAAGAGCCGTACGTATTTCTGAAATAAATTCAATCAGCGTCATTAAATTTTGCGAATTTCAGTGAAATATGAAAATGGCTTATTTTATGTAAAAAAAATGTAGCCTTTTATCTGATTTTTCATATATATTTTATATATACATATTCTTTAAGTAGTAAATGTTTGAGAGAAAAATTTCAACCGGAAAAAGCATTTTCGTAGAATTACGTGAGTGTTTGTCCAAATAGCATGGAAAATATGTTTAGAGATAAGAGCTGTTTTCAACATCGTGACATCATAGGTGAAAGATTCGCTAAGAATTTCCTGATATTAATCTCAGCTATAATTCCCTACCCATATAAGTACGCTCCCACCATGATTAATTATAATATTAATTACATTTATTACGGTCGTAAAAATCCGGCCCCGCACATTTCTCCGCAATGGACTGCAGAGGCGTCTGTAATTTTTTTTCAGCGTACGTTCGCGAACGTATACATTTTTTTGCACTGCATAAAAAATCCCGGCTTTCTTTTTATCCACCTTCCGGAGTTTGTTTAGTTTTGTGTAAATAGGCGTGCACACAAGTGAACAGGCTAATAAATGGTTAGTGTTTCCAGAGTCAGAAACAGAAAAAAAGTGTCCCCGGAATGGGGGAAAATCCCCGGGGCCGATAACTATAATTTTCCGCAAAATAGAAACAAAATTTATTATGTATTTAATTATTTTCAGTGTATAATGGATAAGCGTATTTATAATAATATAATATTGTGCGAGGACCTGTTGCTGCTTTGCTCCTTTGTTGCGCAGAGTCTAAGTCGATTCCCAAAATCTTGTTTTGGAATTATTATTTTTTTTTATTCCCCGTCTCGAGCAATTTGTGACGCGACGGCATTATTTCAGCTTCAGCAATAATCGTCACGACATCGAGTCCCCATTAATTCCCAGGTCACGACTTTGAAAACGATATCTCGTACAATTTTCCCTTTTGTTTTTCCCTTTTTTCCTCTGCGGCAGATAAGCTGCTAAATGAAATAAAGCCCAGCTTTATTGGTCTCGGATAAGCTTTCGGTGCTTTTTATTGTTTTTTTTTTTGGAGCGCTATAAAAGCTTAGGGCGCAAATTAAATATTTATAACAGTAATTCGGAATTGTATCGTAAATGCGAAAGTGTTCCCTGTCCCGACGGGCGAATTGGCCCGAAATTAGCTCCTCATGTTATCCCGTATTCGATACACGATTCCCTGCGCCGTAATAAAATCAAACAATATTATTATCATTGTCGCAGCTCGCTCGGGGATCAATTGTGCTTGACGCCTTTCGATCGGGCGCTTTATTTATTATGAAAAAAAATAAAAATGTTGTCGTGACTTTTTTGCGTTGCGATTCGCATTTATTTCCCGTGTTTCGTTGCCGGCGTCGCCGTTCCCCGGGGACGCCACATAATGGTCGAATTTAATTTGTCCGGACACTAAACCGATTGTATACAATTCCGGGCCATGTGTACTTACGCAAGGTCCCAACTATAAAAAGCCAATCGGGATTATATTTTTTACGACATACGCACTATAAAGAACGCTCGTGACAATACGACCTTAAATCCCGACACAGGTTAATAAATTCGAGTGTGTCTCTAAGCCGGGTAACCCCCTGCCAGGCACTCAGCCGCCACCCGCCTCCCCCCGTCTGATTGGTTTACTTTCCCTCTGGATTTCATCTTGTTTCAATTAGACTCAACCCCGCTCTCGATCTTCTAATTTTACGTTTAATGTGACTTAATAAGCTGGATTGGTCGGGGCCGGATAGGGAAAACTGCCGAAGAGAGCAACAACGTAATCGAATCGACGAAAACGTCGAATCGCTTAATAAAGTTCAGGATTAAATCCTTTATTTTGCAAACACATACCACCCATCCGGTGCGTCGTCCCTCACATGGTCGTGCTCGAAGCACGAGGCACGCCACCAATTCTGTTTAAGTGCTGCCATATTTCAATCGGAGCCAGCAGTAAAGAGAGCCAAGTTACCGACATTTAGGCATCCACCATCTACCACAATGGAACAAAACCATTATTGTTGCATGGCCGGATAATGCCCGAGACCGCCCTCGCCGATCATAAAATCCGTTCCTGACATTTTAATGGATCAATTCTTATCAATTATCCTCGTTTTTATATTCCGACGAGGTGCAACGACGCCTAAACGTCTGCCGAAATCATCGCGATTTATCACATCGCGCGTGAAATATTATTTGCGATTTTTAAACATCCCTATGCCGTTCACGAGTCGTCGTACAAGAGAAAAGAAATCTTCGGCGACGAGGTCTACATTTAAGTCTCTTCCGGCGAGTTAAAGTTTTGTAAAGTTACATCCCACATACATTCAACTTTGCGAAACTTTCATCTTTTTTTACACCCAGTTCGACCCTAGACTAAATCTTTTACTATTGTATAAATTGAGACTTATTGCAAGTCTGTTGAGAAACAATTCTCGGCACATGTACGCGGCGTATAGGGAAACAATGCCGCGTTTCAAAGGAATCTCGTCTCGAATTTTCAATTAGTATCATCTTTTCATGTATTAATTTTATCCCTTGCGCCGGTTTATAATTTAATTTTGACGCGGTATCAAAAGCATTGAAATTTCCCGTAAATGTTAGCATTAATTTAATTCGTTGTGCGGCTGTAAAAATACGGAATGTAATACGATTTTCACCTAGGGGCTGTAAGCTCAGCGCGTGATCATACTGTTAAGAATATCTGAGTCGGTTCTTTTTTCTGATTATTGGACATAAAGTTTTGTGCGAGGTCGTCGACCATAGTGGCCGAACCAAATTTTCGAGCGCAAATTGAAAAAGTGCCAAAGGTAATGTCCGGCTGGGATCGGACCTCGCGCTCGTTTCTGGAAGATGAGGGACAAATAAAAACAAAAGGTATATGTGTTCGTATACTGCATCACGTACCAGAGTCCAGCCGTAAAAGGAAGCAAGGGATAATCTTAATAAAACCGAATGCCATTTTCCGAAATATCGGAAATAATTTATTGTATTGAATTATGACAGAATCCCATTCGTTCCATGATTGAAAGGCAATGCAAGGAAAATATTTATTTATTTATGGAATACATTTACTCTCGAATCTATTAATATCTATATAATAAAAGCTCGAGCATCTGCATTTTTAAATGTATACGTTCTGCTATTGTTGAACTTTCAATTTAGCTTTTATTGTTTTATTTATTTTAATACTTATATTATATTCAGATTTTAAATCTTTTTGTTAATAAATAAAAAAATGTTCTTGAAATATAATTTAATTAAAATAGAACGTTCTACGATTTAAAAAAATGTTTTATGCTCGGAATGCTAATGTCATAATTTTTTTTTAAATCATGTACTGTTATTAAATTAATACTGCTTGACTCTGAATAAATTACAAAATCTTAGAAATAAATTTAATTATTTTAATTATATACGATTTAAACGCGTTAAATATTAACCCATAATTTTGTAAAATAAAATAAATACAATTTTCGATTATATTTCAGATAGATAAAATATAAAAATACAATGCATCTGTATGCACTTGATATATTCTTTTAATTCGTTTCCTTTATGATTTTCCGATGTTAACATTTATTGTTTCTATTCAAAAAAGATTTTCTAATTAGATAAGTGGATTTTCTATACTAATTTTAAGCGAAAAATTATTTTAGGCGGATCCGGAAAGAAGTTTTCAAAACAAATTGAAAAAGGAGTCCAATTTTTTTCTTGTTACGTCCTTCCATTTGAAACTTAAAGTACCACTTTTTAACGTATCGTATTAATTTAGTAACAAGCAGCTTTCGCCTTATATTAATATTAATTAATACTCATGCAAGATGTATTTTTCTAGCGTATTATGGATGCGCTTTCATAATATAATATTCCTGAGTACTACTTTTATTTGAATAAATTTGGTTTTTACTATTGTGGTTTTTTCTCGCTATATTTTCAAAGGAGTTTTCATCAAAATGTAATTTTCGTGGAAATGTTTTTCAATTCAAATACTGTTTCACGACACTGCATTAATTCTTAGCATAAGGGTCGTGGTTTATATTACACAATGGCACTCTGCATACGTTCGCCGGGCAAAAGTAATGCCGTTTCGGATTTCGTGTAAAATGTATAAACTTTTTTAGAGAAAAAAAATATACAAAATTCTCCCTTTTCACGTAGTAAAGTATAATTCATACATACATATAATATCTAAAGTATACCCCGGTGACTGGCGCAGGAACTCGGTACTCTCGGTATTAGAAAGAAAACTATCCGAAGGGATGGTCATAAAAGAGGATTGGGGAAGCAAACCTTGTCATATCTAACCGCACCCCCTTCAGGCCGAAATATGTTTCGAGCTTTCTTTATTTTATCGTTTCGCATTTTTTTGTGTGCGCCGGCGATTTGAGAATATTTTTTTCTTCATATTCCATCTGCTTTTGAACGATTCGGCGGAGCGTAAATAATCGTTGACAAAATTCGGCTGTCAGTACTTTTGTAATTATGGTACAAAAAAAGATTTCCGTGGAGGATGACGACGATCGTTAAGGCGATTGAACATAAAAAGAATACGATTTCTGCTCTCGACAACGCCGTTGCTAATTAATCATTATTTATTTTCACGTTTTATATTTTTGCATAATTAATCCGCACAGATTTCGGATAGATAGTTTCGGTAGACGTAATCGGACGACTGCGGTCCGACCCCATTTGCATGAGGCCCGGAAGGGGCCACTGACCCCACTTGAAAGTCCCTGGCTCGATATTCCGACGTCCGACTTGATATATCGGTAATAACTGTCCCAAACTGTGCCACTGTGTAATTCACCATTTGTTCTGGGAACGAGGACAGTAAATAAGTTTCTGCTTCCGCCCGGGACATTAGACACAGGAACTATCCGTTCTAAATATTCAAACTACCACGGCGATACGTAACGTATGACGAAAAAAGGAGAGCCGGAAAATGCGCAAAGTTTAAAATTCATTTTATACTAAAAATTAAACATAAGCTTATTTCTTTTGCAGCAGTAACCTGCTAACAGTAATGAGGCTTATCTATTATTTTTTCGCTGATGCCCTCTGGCTCTCTACATCTACGACTCGCACCCTATCACTCCCTTTTGGCTGCAGCTCTCCCCTATTCGATTAACATGGTTTATCCATATCGGTCCCTCGAAACAACAGAATCTCACTACTATTTCTAACTCTACTAAACTTTTTATTGGGTTGATGCAAAAGTTATATGATCCGAGCAAAAATGTTTTTTTTTTGTTGTTAAGGATGCTTTCTGCACTGCTTCATCCGAAAGGGGTCTATCTATAATGGAAAATACACCCCAAGCACTTCAAGTCAAGAAAATGATGAATTTTTTATCTGGACTTTTTTTAAGAAGTCGTTAGCTGCCAATTTATTGGGTCATGTTTCAACATTTGTTGCACTAAGTGAGAGACAGAAGCACTATTTTTCGTATAGATTGATCCCTGGAGATGAGAAATGGGTAGTTTACAATAACGTAATACGGAAAAAACAACGAAGTATACCTGGAAAAGCCCCATTAACAACTTCCAAGGTCGAAATCCATCAAAATCGAGGGATTATAAGGGCATTGTGTATTTCGAACTCTTAGAACGTTTATCAAACAATTATAGCGGAGCGATATTGTCAACAATTAACATAATGACTCATCGACCATAATTGGTAAACAGAGAAGGGGTAGTGTTTCATCACGACAACGCGCGACCATATGTGGAGATGATGATGATGATGAACACAAGCTTAATGAATTGAATTGAAATGTTATCAAGCATCCATCATATACTCCAAACCTTGCTCCTTCTGATTATCTTTTATTCAGATCACTGCATTTTAAAAATGGAAAAAAATGTAATAACTACCCTTAACCGTTTCCATTTTGTCCACTTTTAGTCGAATCTATGAGTTACTCTCAATATATATTTGTACAAATTTATTTAAAGAGATATGGTTTGATCTGATGACTTTTTTAATTAAATAAAAAAACTTGCTTCATGCTATTTGCTAAACAGTCTTTTGTACCAATACGTCTGGCCCACGGAGTGGAAAAGGTTTATGCATCTTTCTTCTCAGTTAAGAGAGTGTTACTCCAATGCTATTAATAAAATGATAGAGAAGGGTTGGAGAATGGAATAAGAACTGATGGAGATTATTTAATTGATTGAATCAATAAAATAAAGCCTAAAAAAATGCTTTCATTTCATATAAAATATTAAAATCAGCTATAACACTTTGTCTGGGAGCTGCGCATTTCCGTAGCTCTTGTCGTTCAGCAGTATTGCAGCACTTCGGCTGAACAATCGTTGCGTGGAAGGGCCACTGTTCGTCACGCTCCTGAAGCTGCAACTAAGTGCAGCGTCAATTATATGATTGCTCGCCGTTTATTATATCTCGCGCTGTTAATCGCAAATATGCATTTCCGAGATGTAAAAAAAATGCATTTTTTTTTACAAATAAATTAAATTAAATGTAACACTTTCGGTTTGTGACGGGTTAATTTGTCACTAGCACGTCAAAAGCTCGATAAAAAGAAACTCGGCATCCAGCAGTCGGCGTCTAGTGTCACTTTCCCATGGCTCAGGGGCCCTCAATGCGCGTGTCGCCCGCCATTAACATAAATAACCTGGACAGGACTGCGTTTTGAGCGTATCTCATTTAAAACGAATTAATCTTTCAGCGTGTTTTATATACAGAAATGACGACGGATAAACAAGCAATTATCAGGCACCGAGAGATGGCACTAATGACCGCTTCACGTGCGTCGTGTGAACCGGGCATTACACGTGTGAACAACGGGCTGGGGAGAGGGGAGAGGGACAGGAGGGGGAGGAGGCCACCGTAAAAGGCGTAACTTGTGAAATCGAAATGAAAAAAATATTTAATTTTGTTTTAAAGACCTCGGGCACTGCGGTCGAGTCGCCTGATTTATTTTTTTCTCGTATGAACGAACGTATTGCAACGTGGGTTTGAATAAAATGTTTATTGCAGAGAAAAAATTGTACTATTAATAATGTTTTTCAATTGCAATCATTGGAAAATTGGACATGAAAAAATGGCTTATCACCAAACAGTCTAACACAGTGATTTTCTAAATCTGTCTTATTTTTAAATATATTTTTTCTTACTGTTCTATTCTTGTTTCTTGTATCTATCTATCTACGTAACTTTTTTTGTAAGCGTTGTCTTATTTATCCTTTAATTTTAATGCCTTGATCAATATCTGAATCGTTGTTAAATAAATATGTTTTATTTAATTTAAATAACAGAATTTTTTTATATCAATAGAAAAGTGCAAATCAAGACTATGGTTCTTTATGAAAATGGTGGAATGAATTTCATTCTAGAATAATAAATCTAAATGTTTATTAAAAATTATTTTTTTTACACGTTAATAATTAAAATAACACGATCTACTTTCCTGATAATTAAAATAACACGAACCATGCCGATGGGGTATATTTAGGACCCAAAGTATGTGATTTTTCTCGAATAACTTTTAATATAAATCCTACATATCTAAAACTTTTTGTATTTGTCTAAAAAAGTCTAATGAATAAATATTATAATTAATGATTGAACTTTATTGTCTGCAATTGCGAAAAAAAAATGCAACAACAATACTCGCTTCTGTTTCACAGCCGCGATGTTTTTTCTCGCTCGCATCCGGTGCGATGTACCAAGTGCAAGTGAAATATACTAGTTGATCGTCATTATCTTGACTTGAAATTCTTGGGGTATATTTTTCCATTATAAATATACCTCCTTTCGGACGACGCGGTTGGATTCGAAAAGCCGTGACGAATCGATTAATTAAAATATATGTTTTGTTTATCTTTTTTAATACCGTTTATCTTAAATTTAGGGAACCAATAAGCATTTTTTTATGAATTCGATTCCATTTTTTATCCAGTTTTTGGTGGAACGAGACGTATAAAAAATATATAAGTAAAAATGTACTTATATGATATAAAATAGTAGATAGTTCGCATATGATATAAAATAGTAGATAATCGCTTTTTTATTTTTTTCTGTAATCGTTAAAGTCTAATCTTCACTTATTTTTATGTTCACATTTTTACATTTTAATCGTTTACCTTTTTCAGCTTTGTATCATAAACAAAGCTCGATATCAATATTTTCTCTATATCTATATCTGTTATTCAACGAATTATTTTTTTGAACGGATTTTCACAATTTAAGAAGATTTACAAATGGTTTTCTTAATTTTCTAATTTCTCGCATTAAATTATTCTGATTTAATAAAAAATTTCACCATCCAAGTAT